>PNEQ01050958.1:0-32253 GCA_003012365.1 Medauroidea extradentata
ATTATGTTAACTGGTTTTCAAGTTTTGTATGAAGTAAAAATACGCAAATTTTGACTTTGAAGTGCCATCACGGGAAAACTAGATGAGCTAATTTTTTTCCGTTAGAGGTATATGTACTCTCAAGTAATGTGTACAAAACTATCACTATTTCATACAAATATAAAATTATGTTTTTTCCCCACTTGAACAACCTTAAGGCTGTTCAAGTGCGTTTACTGTAGTACCAAAATTTTATATTTTTACGAAATATTATTTAGTTTTATAGACGATACTTGCGAGTACAGTGTCCTCGTAGGATACAATTTCAGCTCACATAGTTTTGTCATAGCGGTACGTCAAAGTCCAAATTTGCATGTTACGCTGTCCTGCGAATAGTGAAAACAAGCTTACTTACTTAAACGAAATAATTCACTGTGAAATAACATGCCATGGGCTATGTAACCAAGTATTAGAAAAACACACAATGAACTACATTTTGTTTTAAGAGATTGCTGGATTTACAACTCCCCCCCCCCCCCCCCCCCCCCCGTACTTTTTTGTGATTTTTTTTTTTTTTTAAGTTTCGTAAATTGCGTTTTGATTTTATAAATATTTTGTTACGTAGCCTACTGTTGTTTATTTCAATATTAATTATTCCAATTGAGTAACTCCATTGGTTTTCACTATTTGCGTGGCAGCGTAACATTCAAATTTTGACTTGCACGCACCATTACGAGAAAACTATGCGCGCTGAAGTTATTTCGCAAGAGAAAACTGTATTCACAAGTATCGTCTAGAAAACTAACACTATTCCATAAAAATTTTAAATCCAGATTTTATCCCACTTTAACACCGTAAAATGCCGACTGTAGTAGCACATGACGAATCTCCAGCGAGTATTATGTAGCTGATTGTTATAGTTCTCAGAGTGCAGTGCGGGTTGTGTGGCTCTGACAGTGGCTATTGGGCGGTTGTTCCTCGGAGCGAGTTCTTCATAACGCGGGGTTCTAACGACTTGATGGGGTCGACGATGATGGGTGTGAGGCGCATCGCCGATCCCAGACTCGGGGAGATTGACCGGCACTTGGTGATTTGCTTGAGTTGTTAGCAATATTATACTGATACCCTGTATAGTATTTTGTAATTACCAAGCTTCATTACATTTACTAAATACGTAATACCTACGTACATAATGCGTCCATATGAAGGTATATCGCGAAATATGTTTTGTCAAGATACCCTTGAAAACGCCGCAGTTTCTTGCACCATGTATGACTGGATGATACACGTCTGACACAGCGTAGCTGTGTGTAGACAAATAACAAGCATGAAATATTACAATAGCGGGATCTTATTGGCTCAGAGTAACAGCTTCACGTACAAGCGAAAGCCAGTAATATTTAAATAAGCTGAATGTAGGTTGAAAGCCAGCAGACAGTGATGATTTCCCACGATGAATCATCATATCTAATAATAGGTTGTGATTTTTGCACGAATCTTACACTGACGAATTCTATTAACTGAAGCATATTCGTGGACGTACGCCAATGCGAGGAGCGGATATTGCTGAGTCACAGTTAACCCGGAAAAAATCTTACGTAGCCTCTACTAGCTGTTGTTAACAGTGAGATATTTCGGTCAACATCGAGGTCTTTAGCGCTGGTAAGGAGTGACATGAGGTGAGTGTTGAGTAGCACCAGAATGAAGTGTCGGGGGAAACCAGGAGAACCCCCAGGAAACCTTCCGACCAATGGCATCGTCCAGCACGATTTCCACACGCGAAAATTCGGGGACCGACCCCGCCGGGAATCGAGCCCGGATCGTCTTGGTGGGAGGCGAATGGTCTTCCCATTCAGCCACCGCGGCCCGACCTGTTGTTAACAATTCATAAAAAAGGAATATAGTCAGCGTCATAACGTCGGTATCATAAATTGAGTCACGTGAATTTACTCGATCAAAAGTGCTAACTGGAACTTGGCTTGGGTCAACAAACCGGGACTTTCTTCAAGGTAACTAAATATGGACCTACGTTGCTGCTAGCTCACGTCTGTATCAGGCAAGTATCCTGCGAAACAAATGCTTCTTGGAATAAGCCATGCAACTTCTTGGGTTCTTTGCTCCACCCCCAAGTCTACTAAAGTAAATAGAAAACAGGATTTTTTTTGCTTAAAATTAGTTGTAGTTGAAATTTTACGTAGTTCCTCTTGATTGCAGTACTCTTTTAAACGTGCTTATGCAGCGGTTTTGGCCTCCATAAATTTAAAACCAAAACATCAAATAATGTCGAATGTAAGAGAATTTTATTGATCATCCGTTAGTTGTACCATAGCAGCATAATTCTCAAAAGCCTGTCGTAAAATGGGCTGATGGAGTTTTGATACTCTTCACACAATTTCAAACAAAACAAAATATCTGTTCTTAATGATTGCCGCGCTGCATTAGCATCTATTAAAGAAGCATACAATGTTTTATAATTTTTAATGATCTAAGGTCTTATGTTAAATTCTTAGCGTAGTTTCACCATCACTTTGAGAAACCATGTCTCGTTCAAAAATGAAGCATTACGATTTCCAAGCCTTTTTAAAATCATAGGCACAAAATATTAACCTTTGTTTAAGCACTACAGTGATATTCACTCATTTTCTTTGCCGCATATAATCACGTGAATTCGAGAGTCAAGTAACTAAAAAATTTGTGTTTTCAAACTATCGATGTAGCCTAATACTAAAGCTAAGGTACTCATAATGTAATGAAGAAACTGAATATCAATCTATATACTCCAGTGGCACGTATTAGCCAATAAAACAGTTGTTTCTTTGATTAAAAATGTTATTAATTCCAGAACATGAGCCACTGATAAACCACGCTTCTTGATAGTGTCTTATATGAACAACTACCCAAAGTAAGAGTGTGGTACAAAAGGTACAAATGAATCACAATTTGTCAGTATTTAAAATCTACTAAATATAAGTTACCAATGTTTTTGTATTTACATAGCGATAAATTCAATAAACGAACTATAATATTGTAATCTCATAACCCGGAGATCCCCGTTATTTCCGTCTATGTCTTGATAACTCTCTAAAAGCATATTAACGCGAAATGTTAAGTATCGTATAATTTTTCTGTGTTACTGCGATTATAAGGGCTACCGAGTGAAAATTTGGTTCAGAATAGCAATGTGTTCGATTTACAGTCCAGCCAACTTAAAGTCAGTTTTTCCGAATTTTTTTTTTAAATCACTCCAAGTAAAAACTCGATTCGTGTCCCGTTCTCTTAGTGTTCCAATATTAAAGTCTCGAGGCTGTTCGGGAGCATTAAAAACCACCTGAACAATAATTACACATAACGTTAGAATGCCTTACGCTTGTTCCTTAAGCACAACTCAGCAATAATGATTTAGACTATGTCAATAAAAACTCCTCGGTTTTCCTATCATAGATGTTATCAGAGTTATATTATCGAGTAAACAGCAGCATATATGTAGGCCTAAATAAGTATAATCGTTTTCTCATTTGATTCTGTTAAGTTAAATACTGTATAGAGACGACGTATTGAAATTAAAGTCAGGTTATGTTGCCAATAAACACAAAACACTCAAATGGAATAAATGTGCCATCAGCCGAAACAGTTATTTAAATACTCTCCATAAACGTAATATTTTGTACAGCAAAACTCTCAGTTTATTGAAATTTAAAATCAGTCACGTAATTGTTTCAAATTAAAATTTACATCAAAAGAAGTATTTATAATGGCATTTGTTGCAGAAAAAAAATTAGAAACATGTTTTAGGAATTTCTTTGTTTTATGTATAAATATATATAATATATATAATAACTGAGTGCCATAAAAACTTGTTGAACATCTTCATTAACTTAAAAACAATAAATAATCTATACCATAGTAAAAATTAGCATGGCATATTTTCACATGTTGATTTTTGAAAAAATAAGAAAGAGAAATACGATGTAGATCACGGTCGTAGAAGTACAGGTCTGGACACTCGCCTATCTACCAATGTATTTTGCTTGACCCCCTTGTTGTTTGGCTGTTGTTCGTCAAGTAACCGAGAATGTCGTAGTTTTTGGCGCTGTAATCCGGGCGGTCGGACTCAAACTCCACCCACTTTTTTTCCATTGTTAAATTTATAAAGTAAATAAAGAATGCTGGAGCTATGATTTAAAATTGTGAGCGAAGAAAGTACTTCATAAATTGATAAAAAAATCCTTTTTGATCAGTTGTTTATCTTAGGGTAAAGGAATTGGGTGGAGTTAGAGTCAAACCGCCCTAATTGAAGCGCCAATAAAACACAATATTCTCGGATACTTGGTGAACTGCAGCCAAACAACAAGGGAGTCAAGTTTCCAGGCGAGTATCCAGACCTGTTCTTCTACGGCCGTGGTGTAGGTATATAGGCTAAGTGTGCAGAATGGCAGTGTTTGTTGAACCAATATCACATGTTATTCAATAACGAGGGGCATAGAAGGTGCACTATCGTTGACGAAGTATTTTACTTTATGTCAGTATGACACATATCCATAACATAACTTTAACTGGTAAAATTATAGTAACTTTGAAACAGAAATAACGCAATAAAATAACAGCTTAAGCAGCTAAAAGGAAAGATACTTAAAGAGTAACGCACGTATCCAACGGCTTAATTGAACAGGTAAGTCATTGTATAGAAACTTTTCATGTTTAGTACTTAATATCAGAGTGTTCCGGCATATATTATTTCAGACTCTATGGTAAGGTAAAAAGGTCCTACGTCTCGTCGACAGCGAGGTCATAGACACTTGAAACTTTGAACATTACCCAGAACTGATAGTAAAATTTCATACGTAAGAAGAACAATTAGAAAATAAATATTCAAAAAATAATGAAACACGTTTTAAAACAAACTAAAAGTATAAAAAACTCTTCTATGGAAACACTTGCATGATTAAAACGAAAAAATAAGAGGCGCGCGTGCAGTAGATAATTGATGCATGAATAGTTCATGCAAGTCACTAAAATGTTTGTTGCACTACAAATTATTTGAATTATTGTGCCAGTTTTTTCAATGTCAGCTACTCTCAACACTTATTACAGTAATTTTTTTTGCATGCTTCCCGCATTAATTCTTTTCTGTTTTAAATATTGCAAGTCAGTCTTAAAAACGTGTTGTATTTTAAAAAGATTATTTAAATTTTATTGTTATTAAGACCAAGTTAATAATAATAGTCGTGCACAGTTTTGCTCCATAAAATGTAATAAAGTGTATGAAATAATGCTTAACAAAAATGAATGTATGGAGCCGTCACGTCTTCTAAGTGTAGTAGTGAATTAAGAGTCCGGACTCGGGACAGTAAAGTTCTGGTAGTTCAAAAGGCCATGTACCGAGAAAAGGCAAATAGGGTTGTGACTAAGTTCGCGACAAGCGCGGAGGTTAAGTGTAATAATATTGATATTCCCTGTGTTACAAAAAATCAGCAAGTGTTTGTGTTAGGGAGTTGTGCGAAACTGCTGGTGCAAGTGGGGTAGGTCCTGGGATGAGAGCCGAGCACAGAGGAGGAGGGAGGCAGCAGTACAGTATATGTGTGTGGAAGCGTGTAGCGATGATTTGCGGGCCAGGAGGTGCTGAAGGAGCAAGACATCGCCGGATACAAAGGGTTAGAGGGGAGGCTACTGTCGGCTGGAGCCGTCGCGGACAATCGCGGCTTGGATTTATGCGCGGGCCGGGGGCGCGGGAAAACCTGCCCCCTCCCTCCTTCCTTGGTCGGTGGGCGAGTTGGCCGCACGTGCGCGTGATAAGCGGGGCGCCTGGGCCCGCGCCGATATATCACCCCCGCCTCCGTCGCGCGGCATTGTACTTGCGCGGCCACATTCACGCCCGGCAGTCATTAAGGACAGCGCCACTCCTCCCTCCTCTAGGCTCCAAGCCATTGTCTCTTCCCACAGTATTCAGTATTCAGTGGCGTCTGCCGGGTTGTAACTTTGCTGCGGCGTATCCCCACGTACCGCGCCGCGCCGGGCGACAACCGCCCATGGCACCCTCTGCTCGCCATCACTGTGTGTCTGTCGGCTTGTTTGTAGCATTCATTTCTCTATGTACAGGCAGAGAATTCCTCGAGCAAGGTTAAGGATGATCAGCGCCTTTCATCTCCGAACTCTTCCGTTTTCACTGTAAGTCCCATACATTGAGTATTATCAAAATGTCCGTCTGATATGACACAGGTTTTTACTAGTAACTTTCTGGAGAACGGTCACAGGTATAGTATAAACAATAGTAGTCAAGCAATATCAACTATACTCAGTGTAATGCCTTGTCGAAGAATAAAACATTTAGTAAAATTTGTAGGGCAAATAAAATGCAGAAGTTCCATGATTAAAAAATGGCTGGTACTAATACACCTTAAGGGGCCTCCCTGCCTCCCCTTCAAATGCGTTGCAGCGAGTTACGACAATTCTATTTTTGACGAAACTATTAAACGCAAATTATATATGTTTATCTACGAAACACACTTAAAACTATGTGTGTATAGTTTTAAAAATTCGGCACATTCATTAGAAACATTATTTTCTGGCCCCTCAAGACGGCTGAAAGCATTTTCAGACTGCCGTATGTGGAAAAATAACAATCGGATTAAAAAAAAAAACATAGCTGCAGAAACGAGCGTTAGACTTTGAACTATGCGGCCCATAAATATTATAATGTGGTCACCGCTCAGTCCCATAGGAAAAAGGATAATAGTGAAGAACTGCACGTCATCTGAGTATCTTGCACGGAGAGGCGATCATGCATTACTTACGCCGGCCAACGGCAAACTTACCGCTCCTGCCTCACACACACAACCTAACAGTTTTCAAAGAGTTCTTCGACTCGCCACTGCTATCACCACCGTCGCTGATATTGTCAGATATTGACATCTAGCGAGCTGGTAGCGCCTCTGTAGCTACGGTCTACAGATTATAAGTTTTCCTTCTATGACATTTCTCTTCTGAGAATGATATCTGGAGACTCCGTTGTGTTTAACATTAAACCATCCTGGCTTCCTGGAAAAACAGGGTTTCTGCAATCCTGTTTCTAGACAGTCTTCTCAGAAGCGAAATGTCAAAACCAGGCAAACTTATACTGTACAATACTATACAGTATATACTCCACGTGACATCAACTACTCAAAATGTATACACACAACTTCTTACAAGAACAGGAACCGGGAGGGGAATCGGCCATGACTTGTGTTAACGTAAAGGAATCATTCAAGAATTTGCCTAGTATTACTGTGAAAAATCACGGATAACCGAAATCATGATTGCCGGAGCCAGGAACATAATCCTAGTCTTCCCGAATGCGGGTCCGTCGTGTTACCACTGTACCACCTCCCTTGGTAAACATTTAAATAAATCTTCCTTATATCTAAGGGGAAAATATTATCCTTACATGTTAGGAAAAATTAATTGACTAACCAAAATCTGTAATGTTTTCTTGCATAATTAAATACATTCTAAAAAAATTTTTTCGTACAACACAAATTTTGTAGCAGCAAACAAAATGTTTGTTTGAATGTTAACTACTGCAAAGTAGCTCTGTGGCAAAGAACTTGTTTTTGTGTTTAAAACGTACATCGTGATTTTAACAAAAATTTTACCCCGCCATTAAATAGATCAGCAGTACTATTTGTCGCAATAGTAGTTGTAATTTTTAAGACAAATTTTTGAAACATGTTTGTTTTCTTACAAAGAAAATAATACAGAATTGCCGTAAAAGAAAACTTTTTTAAGATAAACTGTAACTCTTAGTGTGTATTATTTATGGCATAGTTTATTGTAAAGCTAAATTAATTTATATAATGTTCAAATTAGGCCTACAAGTCAGTCAGAGAACATTGCTTAGAACGAGACTTTTGGCTCAAGGGCTACTGTACAGTAATATTGCTACGAAATTAAGGGAAAGAAACTTTTCTGTATATTTTTTGCCTTTCTGGTCAGAACATTTGCTATTGGTTTTTCTGTGTTAACTGGTACTTTGACGCGGAGAATAAATCTATTACGCCCCATGTAGGTAAACTACTTAAAAGGTTTCGATTGCAAGAATAAGTCATATGAGCCAAGCATCCAGAGAAGAACTGTACTAGAAAAAGTAATCCTGTACTGAAATCCTGGGTGAAACATGGACATACGTGCTATTCTACTTTAGCCAAACATAGCGTAGACATTGCTTAGTCAGTTAAACACATTAAAGATAATATATTTTAATATGTTTTAAATACAATTCTTAGAATAATAAATTTTAATGCTTATGTTGAGTTAAAAACGTGCCTACATTCAAGTTCATCATTTCTCATAACCGGCAAAATAGTTCAAAACAAGAGTTTTACAAATTAAATAGGATAGTTTTGTTTTGATGAATGACTTCATATATTTTCCTTAAAGAATTCGGAGAACAAATTTATGAATTCCCTGCTCTTCACAAGTATAACAAACAGAAAAGTGAAAAGGAGAAAATTAAAGAAAATACTTAGGCTAAATGAATAGTTGAATGTAAAATATAATCAAACTACTGTAAATAAATACATACCAAGATGGAGAATATATTTCTATTTACAATTTTACGGAAAAATTTGTTTAAAAGAGTGAAAAAGTTGGATAGTTAGAGAAGTAACATAGGATAAAGTCTGTTTTATATCTACCCACAGAACAAATGGATAAGGAATGTTTTAAATCTAAGCTACTGCTATAAGACGGCAAATTTTAATTTAGAATATAATGATGCACCAAGTGTATAATTTTGAGTCTCTGTTGTTAATAAGCTAAATTTTTTCTGTAATTTGTTTTACGTTTCTTTACAGTATCGGCCCACATACTTTACGCATAGTATTCTGCTAATTTTAGTACTGGAACATCCCCAGCCTGGCGAAGCAAGGAAGGAAGGCACAAAAGTGGAAACATCTACTCAAACAAATTATTCTGCGTTTTTTAATGTAGCAATTTTGATACAAATTAGAAAAAAAAGTCACTTGTTAGTTAATTTTTGTTTGTCCTATCAAAGTGGAATTTTTTTTTCTAGCTGCGAATTAATCGTACTAGACAATTTACAGTATAGCAGTAAAAGCACAACACAATTATTAAAGACCCGGAAATTTCGCGTTTTCTTTTGGCCCCAAGCAACTGTACGTTCGTGCCATACACTTTCGCAATTGGCCCGGGACTTATCAGACAATTCCTGGAAGTGGCTTAGCCAATAGTACAGAAGCAACTAAATGCAGGCTCATGTTACTGCGTCATGGAGCAGTCAGTGAGCAGATAATGTCTGCTTGAATACACACATGTTCTTGGAGGCTAGCCTGCATGTCAGTGAACACGCGAATTTTTCCGGTCTCTAGTTATAACACACGTAGGCCTATGTGAATATATATAGAGCCTAACACAGCGCGTCTCAACATAATGTTCTGAATGTTGAAGGTTGCAGTTACCTACAGGCAACACAATCATTCATGTTCATGAACTGGTGTCTTCAGTGACAACAACCAAACACTGCGCCCTAGTGAACGCGTATTCTGCGGGTTTTTGGAATGAACGCGTAGAGCTGTAAGTGTGATAGTAGGCCCTATGCGTATCACGCCCCCCTGACTCTCTAGGCGTAAGTCCCTTCCTCTTCTCGCTAATAACTCATCTCTAAGAGGCATTCAGCGCTGACGGAGCCATTTCATGACGCGATATTAAACATAACGTTGCACTCTACACGTATAAAACGTTTGTAAGATTTTGCGCCAGTATTTCCATATCTAAATGTACCGCAAAAACACCAATTTGTTGCTATTTTTGGCTTGCGAGAAAGTTTGTTTGAAAGATTAATATAAGGCCTGGAATAAGTATACACTTGCCTAGTTTCGTCTGAATGATATTTGTAAGCGGACATGGCTCGCATGTTTATAACTTTTTGAGAATAATTTTATGTTAGTCCATGCTCTGTACATCACTCGGCGGCTTGGACAGGCGTTATCATCATTCGTACGTCGATTATAAGCCTAAATAAGAGCAAATATAGCAAAACTGCTCTCCATGTTTGTTTAAAAAATATTTTTTCTATGTTAATTCAATTGTTTCAATACATAAGCACTCTGGTTTTAGATGTTTAATGAAATAATTATTTGTTCATTAATTAGTCAAAACCACACAAGTATTTTCTAGGAAACGTAATACTACACAAAAAAACTACTTAAAACATGTTAGACGGATTTACGATATCTGCAATTATTTAGGATCAAAAGTAATTCTCGCTGAAGCAATAGTTAGAACTCTCGCCTTCCACCACGGTGACTCGACTTTGATTCCCATTATGACCGCTCTTTATTCTCACATGTGGGAAACATGTCGGACATTGACGTTGGCTGGCATGAAGTATGTTCGTTTCCTTAATCCTTGAATTCTCCCATTGCTCCATACTTACTTCACATCTTCCTCAGCAAAACTCAAGACTTCGACGTAGGCGTTCATCGAAATTATATAAATATGACAGGAGACTAATTCAGCATTATGTAACATATCTCACGATTTGTAAACTCTCATATATTTTATGTATCAGACTTAGTTTAATCTTCCTTATTAATAACTTTTGTAATTTAGCACGTAAGTTTTTATGTATCTTATTGCTTCTTCTAATCATTGTGTTTTTTATAACTGTACGTAGTCAACAATATGCGCGACAAATTGTAAAACGGCCGTGGTGCTGAATTTTGCTCGTGTTAAAATAAATAAATTTCTTCTTCTTCTCTCTCTCTCTCTCTCTCTCTCTCTCTCTGTCTTTCACACATCACACACACTCACAGTAAAAACACTTTCGTTGCCAAAAAACTTTGTCTACATTTGAAATACGTAGCCTACCACTGCAAAGTAACTTTGCTACAAATGTATTTAGTTTGCGGTAAATAAATTTTGCCTTACAGCAAAACAAATGCAGAAAACTCGTGTTCTGTGTCACATTTTGTCTTTAAAAAAAGTTTAATTTAAAAACATTATAGGTTTCTTTGTAGCAAACGTAATATTATTTTAAAAGTAAAGCTTGTGTTAAAAATGCATCTATCTTCACCACTAAGATTTCAAATAAAATACCTTAACACTAACACAATTTTTGTTACCATTACCGTAACGTTTAAACAAAAATATTTTTTGTGGCATAGTAACGTTGCAGTGGCTGATATTTAAACAAACATTTAGTTGTGGCAACGGAAGTGTTTTTACTGTGCGCCTTCACAATATTCCACCTATTGTTCGTCGCAGTGTTGCGTGGCTGCCTATACCCTATACTCTTCGTAGATAAGTTTAGGCCTACTATTCAAGCACGCGTATCTCGCGTATTATCCTACGCCAGGTTGGACGTCAAGAACGTTTACTTCACTCGCACTTATGTGATTGGACACTGGCACCTTTGACGACTGAAAGCCAGAAATAAATACCAAAATAATTCGCAGGGACATCACTTGCCACTCACTTCACTTGTACTGTTAGAAGCCAATGGATAACCCACTGTGGCCAGTGCGTGTATAGGACTGAGAAGCGAAATACTCGTGTCTGTACAGACTGTGCTAAGTTACCTGCAGTCGGACGTATTTTTCGTTGACCGAGACTAGAAAGAATTATCGTACAAAAACGTTGTCCCAGGTACGCACATCTCGTCAAATACTAGTTTCTTTCCGCCACTTACTAAACTCCCATTTTAAGGAAACATTTTAAAAATTATGTGTGTTGTGTGCGTGTCCAGGTTATTTTATCGATCGCAAAAAAAATGCTTTACAGATTAGTATTTTTTTTGTCGCCTAATGGTGTGTAGATATGTGGCATAGGCCTATTTAAGTTTATTCGTAAATTGCTAAGCGCGCGTAACGTCTTTTAGGCTCGGGACAGTATCCAAAGAACGTTACATGCACGTGTGGCCATTTCGGCTACTCCATTCTTGGCCTTATACCAGTCAGTCAACTCTTGCTTCCTTACAGTATAGTTCCTGTAAATTAAGGTTATTTGCACCACGTAGTTTTACTTGATGTATAAATTTGCATAACCTTAAACTGTTAGATTCCACGATTCTCAGAGTTACACAGAGAAAAAGGTTCGGTTGATTCAACCGTATATATGTTTGTATATGGCCAAACAAGTAAGTATTTGATTCAACAAAAGTTTTGTTGGCTGAACAACATATGAAACGTGCCAAGTATTAGCTTTGTTGTCCTAACAAAATGTATATTTAACTGGACTAAACCATCCTTTTGGGATAACTATACCTGCCAGGCAACCAAATATTTGGTTGGTTCAACTGTTACACATATGTTTGACCATATACAAACATATATACGGATTTCATTAACCAAACATTTTTCTCTGTGTTATAATAAACAGTAGGCCTACACTTTAGAGTGAAATTGTAATATAGAATTAAATTATTCTAAAATATTTGTAAAATGTACAAACAATGTTTGTTATTTTCACAAAACCCTTGTTTTATGTTTTCGATTCGCGATAGGTACATCCACTAAAATTTTACTCAATATAATTAGGCCTACATTTGAACAGAATTCGTTTCACTGAACTATTGTTTCCCAGGGAAGTTATTTTTCATTAGATTATAAAGTAAATAATTTCAACGTAATTTTTTACTATTGCTAGTACACAGGTATACAAGGTTTTAATTTATTATGTTACAAACGTTGGCTTTACTTTGTATATTTTTACAGGAACAAACTTTTTAGTTCTACAAAGAATATGCTTGGTAACTGGGTTTCCGAAGATGTCCCATGTAAAAGTACAAAAATTATATCGTAGGGCCTATATATGTGTATGTGTGTGTGTATATATGCACACAAAACACGTAACATTTCACTTGTTACGGTAGACAAGCCTTGCTAATAACAGTTCGTGTTTCCTTGGCATATATTTACGTAGGCCTAAGCCTAAAGATAAAATATTCAAATGCACTGCAGAAATAAAATTAAAGGAATTTAAATAATAGAGAAATACAATTCTATTTTATTTGCTTCTCGAGACAAGCAGATGCACAGGGCCATTAAACGTACGTTTTCATTCGTATGCAAGTTACAAATCAAACCTTTTTCCTAATTCTATTCCCAACTTAGGCCGAATTTATCGGGATTTTAATTACTGTGTGAGTTTAATTTATGACATTATCACGTCTTTCTATACTTACAATACTTACAATCAGCCAACTGAACGTAGTAGAAATATTTTCCGACGAAAAAAAATTGCCTGTTAACAGAACTTTGACAATAACAAGTTATAGTCTACGTAATACTCCTGCAGGAAGCACTTAAGCAAAGTGAAAATATATGATATTCTGGATTTTTTTTTAAAGTTCGTCTATAGTATACTCTCTCGTTTCGTGGTCTTGTAATTTCTAAGTGAATGCGAATTCGAGATGTAGGAATGAAGGGTGAATGGTATGTACAAATAAAAAAAGTGAGTTGGCGGTGCAACGCAGGAGCTGTTGTACAGCAAGTGTAGTTGTGTGGAACAGCGCGAGCGAGACTTGAAGGAGCTAAGGTCCGCATGTCCAGGGGTGCAGAAACAATGGTCCGGTCCCAGTTTGCCTGTTTACAAAATACGCGGAGAAACAACCCCCTGCCAACCCTCTGCTCCGCGGCCCACTCCATACTGTATGCGGTTTGAAATAAAAAGTATTATAGCTGGAGCGCTCTCCAACAAACCTTTTATTAAATAAATAACTGGCTCGAGGGTGGGTCCGTATAAATAGAAAGATCTGCTCGCGGCCGCCCCAGTATATACGTATATTTCTTTCAGCGAGCGGGGGTTGTAGTGGCAGCAATTTGTTGACCAAAGCATCCCACCCCCACCCCCCTTCTACACAGCGCGAACACTGCGCCAGTATCCCAGCACCAGGCTCGCCCCTCGACCCTGCCCCTTCCCCCTCCTCCGCCCGGCAGATCTTTTCATGTGGTAATTATACAATTGTAAATGTTGGATGGAAATCCGGCGGCGCTCCCTGGCCACGCAGGCTGCGGCCGCGAGCAACAACCGCCCAAGCGCCGCCCCGCCCCGCCCTGATTGGCCGCCGGCCAGGCTGCGCCCTCCTATCAGCGCTCGCCTGGGAGACAGGGCTATTGTTCCCCCTGAACAATAGCACACAAGTATCTACCAGGAAGGCAGTTGTAACACTCGGGATGTGTGCCGCGGTGCCTTTTCACTTTTTAGCAATCTTCTTTTAACAAAGACGCACATATCACACACCCGTCTATGTGGCTCGGCGTGTTCCAGTCGCCTCTTGTTAAACTCGTTTTAGTACGATTTTATTTCAAAATATACGCGACGCAATATAGTGCTTTCTCTTCGTAAACTTTAGTTTTTATGAACAATTTATTAAAACAGTAAAGCACATAGTAAATACAGTAACGTCACACTCCAAACTAAAAAAAAAAAAAGTACACCTACCTACTAAGAGGTATCTAATGTATCTTAATAAAATTAGCATTAAATGCTATTAATACGTGAAGGTGGTATTTTTCCACAAATGTGGTATCCCAATTTCTAGCATAGCGAGTGTAGACAATATTAATATTACTCGTCGAATAATCAGTTTCCTAAATTTATTATTGAGGCATGTGTGTGAAGCCATTTGCAATCCATAGGCTAATACTGTTGAGAGGAGTCTTCGCCGCTGTCGAATTTCTACCTTTGACGCTTGGGAACAGCGTGGCTATAAGAGCCAGTGTCCCACGGCTTGACGAGAAGCTTATCGCCTCTATTCGCAGCGCGCCAAACTGGCGTGCAAGGTTCTCGTTGTAGTCTCGTTCCTAAGGGATTTTAAGCGGTGACCACCTCATTTTATTTTTTAATAGTATGAAGTAAATACCGACGCATGCCTCTCGTTTTGCACTTTACGAATTCAGGTAATATTTTCGGAGTTACAGCCCCGTTTTCAGCCATTTTGAGAGGCCCGAAAATCATGTTTCAAACAAGCGTGCAGAATTTTTGAAAAAATAGAAGCATAGTTTCAAGTGTGTTATTTTCCTATATAAACATAATATGAATAAGTTAAGCGATTTCGTGTAAAAAAGAATAGGCGTGACACGCTGCAACGCCGTTCATGCGCCAGTCGAGGACTCTTAAGTCTTTGAGGAATATTGCAAACTAGTAAAATAAGTTATATTATTTTTATTTAAGTTCAGGTAGGCTATAGCTTAATTGATTTCAATGAAAAGTAATTTGAGGGCCAGTGAGGCTATTTTTCTTATCAACTATGACTTTGATGAATTACCTTAATTATAAAATATATTGTAATTGCTAAGTTCTCATTATTCTATTTTAGCTATATACAAAACAATGTACTTTATTATTTTTGACAGTACGTACTTATAACTAAATTAACACAGAATAACTCCTTAACGTTGCGTATAACGTATGTTTTCTATTTCCTGTAAAGAATTAGACTTTTAAGCATCACGTAGGTTTAAAGGAAGTTTTTTCTTATTTCGTTGCCTATTTTCACTCACATTCTAAACGTTCTAGGGGAAAAGTTGTAACGAAATTACAAATTAAACGTGTCTTTATTCTATCTGGTAAACGTTTTCCAATAATCGTAGTACCTATGTCTAACAAAATAAAGATTTTATGAACGAAGTTAGTACATCTACACTGAAGTAATTTCGATTTGAGCTAGTAGACTATCACTGATAACGAGTGATTCCGCTAAAATATCGTGACATAGTTCGTAGTACTTCGAACAAATTTTATCCTTCCTACACGTGCCTAATTTAAATAAGCCTGTAAAATATTTTCAGCTAGAAAATGAGATAGGCGTAATACAAGGAAACATTGTTCTAATTATACTTTTCCGAGTTTTTAAAATAAAAGTTATAGCAACTGTTTCAACATCGTTCCATTAAAAAGTACTGTACGTGTTCTGCAAAAATATACAAGTGCAATCAATAAAAAAAGTTCGTTAATAAATTACACTCATTCAAGTAATTGAGATATTAACTATCGATTTATAATTCGAGTATATACTCGTATCGATTACGTAGTTATAGTTTCAAACTGTGCCTTTGTGGACACTTGAGTGCTGCAGTATCATCAAAGCATCATTAAACAGGCTGCTGTGTTGTCGGAACACATTCTAAGAGCGTACATGAAAGAAGCGACGGGTCTATTGAGACACGCTATAGGAGCAGCTGGCAGCGTATGTACAAGGGAACGTCCGGTGACAAAAAGCAGCGGAGAATAACCTCCATAGGAAACTAGAACGTGCTGTAGGCTCGTGTACCGGAACAGCAGAGACTCTGCAGCCCAAAATACAAGCGGAGATAACTGAAGGATAAACCTTAAAAGCCATCATTTCAATTAACCACATTAAAAGTAAAACTAAAAATACCGTTTAGTATGTCGGTTAGGTTTCACATACTCGCACTCTGAAAAAAACTTTTTTTTTTTTTTTACTTGCAAAAGGTAAAATTTTCTAGCGTCAAAATAGATTGTTTGAATATGAACCATCACAAAATAGCTTTGCCACAAAGATTATTTTGTTTAAATTATGCAGCATTCATAACCTTTTTAGCCTTATAGCCTTTAATGTAGTTTGGCAGTGTATATATCCTATATGTATATGTATATATATATATATATCAGGATATCAACCTTAACCTTGTGGCAAAGTTAGATGTTGGTTTATGACACGCTTTATGTAGAAAATATTTTATTCTTTGCTACAAAAGAAATTTATGTATATAAACATGTGTATATATGTATAAAGTAATCCAAAAATATTTTCTTAAAACAAAAATTTACTAACAACGAGATGAATAAATTCGACTAAATTATTTTCTTTGCCGAAAAGAAAATTTTTTTCACTGCGGTGTGTTTTCTCGTCAGTAAAAATAAAATTGAAAAGGTAAATAAGACGAAATTTTCGCAAACAATAACAGTGACCATGAAGTTCACAAAGAAATCAACATCCTACTAATGTACCTACATAAAATAAATAAAACTGCGCAGTTATATTTAAAACGAGGAAATTATAGTTAGAAGAAAAAACACGTAAAACTTGAACAGTAACTTACTACGAAACTGCTTCGTTAGTGCACGTTTGCTCGCACATTGTCAACAAAAACTGTAACAGCGCAAACGAAAAGAATCCACGTTAAAATGAGACTAGAGGAAAGGAAACAGCCAGAAATGTTTGTAGGCAATTGTTTCAAATTGGATATGATCTCAGAAGAGGCTGAAAGGCGAATATGTACTTAAATATGTACGCTCAAACCACGCAAATCGCACAAGAACAATACAAATATCTGAGAGGCTGGCACTACGACCGGTCTTAGTGAAATTTAACAGCGACCATTGATTAGTTTATTATGAACTGAACTATGTATTTATAAAGTAGAATGGCTAGTTTAATATGTGAAATGTCGTATTTCTTTGATGGCCTCAGTCCCAATAAAAAATTACTTATTAACCTGCGATCGATTTATATACATCCGCACACGCGAATAGGTGTCAGCATCAGGTACTATCACTGACATTCTTATAAAAACCTACGGCATAAGTGTTGTATTTACTGATACCCTTTCATCACATAACGTAGGCCTACGCTTTTTGTAACTGTCATACATGTAGATATTT
Organism: Medauroidea extradentata; assembly: GCA_003012365.1. Lineage (NCBI taxonomy): Eukaryota > Metazoa > Arthropoda > Insecta > Phasmatodea > Phasmatidae > Medauroidea > Medauroidea extradentata. Next base: position 17,605 of record PNEQ01050958.1, read on the forward strand.
TAGGCCTACTTACGAAAATGCTTCAAAATCATAACTTTAAAATTATTATTATTGTTATTATTATTATTATTATTATTATTATTATGTGTGTATGTACTGTACATATAGGCCTATGTTAGTTTTTCATAATTTTCGTTTCTGTATCACCAGTTCAGAAAAAAAAATATCTCCATATAGGCGGCACCAATAAGGTGGCTCTCTAAAGATAGTCTACGTCTGTGTGTGAGGCACAGAGGCACTGGAGCTCTAAGAGTGCTGCTGACCAATGCAGCTATCACATCTACGCGCAAGCTACTCAGTTGACTTAAATATGTTGTATTGTTAGCCTATTATTTCTCCTGTGAGATGTAAAGTGGTAGCCATATAATTTTATTCGTGGGAAGTATGTTTCTCTCATTATTTTATTTATTTTTACTATTACTGTATATTTGTATAATCAACTTGCCTCCAGTAGTCTGCAGATCTCCAGTCATTTCGGAAGCAACCAGTAAGTAGATTTCTTGTTTATTAAATGTAAGCCATTTAAGTCACTTTATAAAGGTGATATATTTTTGTCTTCTGTTTACCAAGTTAACCAGCATTTCTGCTCTAGTGATTTATTAATTCGTGACATACGAGACTTGACCATGCGAAGGGACTATTATGACGAACACAAATCTTCACCCGTTGAGACCTGGGAGTCGAACCCAGAAACCTCATGTACCGTAAGCCAATGCGCAGTCCTCAACGCTACGGTGTTCCTCTAGACCAGCTTGCCTTACATACTGGTCACTCTGTTTTATCCTTATGTGTTCAATATACAGTTCAATAACATAACTTCCTTGATTTTGTACCAAGTTTTTTATATTAATATTCACTTTATTCACGGATATGCCTGTCAGGGGTTTTATTAATAACTTATATATACCATAATTCATGAAACTTGTAATTTTTGTTGAGCATAAAGATTTTTTAAGTTTTGTTACTAAGGAAACTCTTATAAATGTACAAAAATAATTTTACAAGGAAAATCTTAGTGTTTTTAGAAAGGTTTGTAAAATTACAAAGAAATTCCTTGGCAACTTCGTGTAAAATTTTTAGAGTGCAAGAAACTATGGCCGTCAAGATCTCCGGATACGATAACAATGGACTTCCTCCTATGGGGTTACATAAAACAGAGAGTTTACGTCAAACACCCCAAACAGTGAATTATTTGGCGCACAAGATACTCTGGATCAACGGTATTGACATCAGCATCCACCAAGGCGCCAATAATGATGAACGACGTGTTAGAGTTATGAGTAATGGAGGGAGTACATTTTCCAACATTCGCCTTTATCATCTCTTGAATATACTCTGAACGTGTGGTAAAACAAATTTATTTTTCCCATTATTTATTTGTAAACAGTAGTGTCTAAGCGTGATCGTGTTACAAGGGAAGCGGTATTACACCTGACAATCCTCTGATCACGTGACTCTTACACTCCACAGCCCGATACAACCAATAACCGCGTATTGCGGTGATTCAGGTAGCATAATTCGCATTTCGCTTCTCGCACGCTACTGGTTGGAAAGCGCACATACCAGACTAATTATTCCACAGGAAATTATGACCTGTGTATAAAACATTTTGAGCAACACTTCCCTTGGAACACATATACACTTTGCCACTGTCAATCAACTATAAATAAATAAATATATGTGCTTCTATAAAATACTTTGTAAAACGTTAAGGGGGAGTTCCGCCGAAAATTTCAATTGTTTTGATAATTTTGATATCTGCAGGAGATATGATTTATTTTTTAGGCATGCATTGTGATGGTTTTATCGTAATTAAATTTTTTTAACATTCATAGTTTTTGTATAGTTGCACATCGTTGTCCAAATTTGCATGAAACTGTTTTACGCTAGAAAGGAAAACCAGCTAACTCTTAGAGAATTGAAATAATTAACACTGAAGAATAGTGTCACGCGCTAAACTTTTCAGACATTTGGCAATTTTTTATTTTAAATGCATTCTATATATCAATGCAGTTTTTATACACGTCTTGTGTATTTCGTGACACTGTTTATCGGAGTGAATTATTTGATTTCGTTAAGTCGATTTATTTTTCTTTCTATCATAACCGTTTTGTGTAAATTTGGACTCTGACGTGGCATTTATAAAAACCATGAAAGCTAAAAAAAAAACGTAATAAAAATTTACAACGTATGTCTATAAAACAAACTATAACTCGCACGAATATAATAATTATTAAAATTAATAATTCTTCCTTTTACCTCCCACGTTAATTGGTAGACGAGTAATAATCGTATTTGCTACAATGTGTAGAACACCTCGTATAGTTGAGAGTAAGGGACGGGAAAGGGTTACTAATTTCACAGCCTTGAGGCTGGGAAATTTCCCAAACGATGAGTGCCAAGTTACAACTGCGGCCTAGCGAAGGTGACCACGTGAGGTCCACTTTCTTCCCACTATCTTTCCGCCAATTGTTAAGAGTGTGTGGTGTGTAATTGAGCGCTAAAAGCATCGGTTGAGAACTGTTGGTTTCATGCAGCCAATTTGCAAAAATCAAAAACAGCAATTCCATATGACAGTTTTTGCCAACTTTCTGATCAAAAATTTTTTTATAGAGTAACGTATATCTGAAGAACAATCTCTGACGCCGAAAGCTCGTACAATTAATTGCGGGGCAGAGATTACACTTAAAAAATGCTTCATTCCGAGTAAACGTTTGCTTATAAAGTTAGCAAATATAATTATCAAGTATTCTTGTTGTGTAGTTTTCCTATATTGACTTTCAAAAAAGTGTAGATCTCGATTGAAAAACTCAGAGCTTATTTATCTACCAAGCCGATACGACTAGACCTGTGCACAGCTTCGGCCAACCAGAGGCTGCTGTTGGCGCAGTGGCTAGAGCACTCACCTTCCACCAAGGCGATCCGCGCTCGATTCCCGACGGGGTCGGTCCCAGGATTTTCGCATTTGAAAATCATGCCGGACGATGCCGCTGGTCGGTAGGTTTTTTCTGGGATCTCCCGCTTCCCCCGCCTCGTCATTCCAGTGCCGCTCCATACTCACAACATGTCACGACTCACCAGCGCTAAAGGCCTAGATGTTAAGTGCTGACCAAAACCTCATCGGCCGACAAAGTTTATAAGAAAAATACTCAAATAACGTTACGCGTGTATGCTCTATTCTGATCATTCATTAATGGATAAAGCTTATCTTATGGCCGGAAATGGGTGCTTTTACAGTTCTTCTTACTCATAAGCATCGTAGTTCAGAATATTAAAAAAACTTCGACCTATGTACGAGTCAATATTACATCATATAATGAAAGGGTCGCCACTGAAGGTCTCATAAATATGAATTATCAACAAAGACTGCATGCGGTTTCAGTGACTTGCGCTTAGAGGCTAGCGGCAGCCGTGATGCCTGCGTTATGTCGTCCTTACCGCTTGTGTACTTTTAGGCCACGAATGCGCAAATTAAGTCCAACCAGACAGCTTTGTAACCAATATCGCGTAGCTAATAATAGAATGTATATTTAGGAAAGGTAATGCATGCTGCTTATCAAGTACTCACAGTTCAAGTTCAAAGTATACATTAACTGGCTTCCTGCTAGAGCACGTCTGCTGTACAGGTGCGCCTTACGCCCTTCTGGCGCGCAGAGCGACCAGCCTCTCGACCCACCACAAGAGCTCCCGAGGAACGAACACTCCATGAATCCAGTGGACGTAATTGGTCAAATTAAACTGGAAATAATATTAGTTTAAACTCTCTCCGCTTGCCTTCCCCGCGCCAGCATCGCTCTTATCGATAGAGAGGGAAGCCTCCCTCCACCCCTGCACTTGTTCACCGCCCTCACCCCCGCCAAACACGTGACCAACTGTGCACAGGAGGGTGTGCGCGCGGCCAACACGCAGCGCTAATTAACAGCTGAAGAGCGGACAGTAATTACGTGTCCGGTGCCGGCCGCCACGACCTCCGAGACAAGATACAACTGGCTGAGTGCTGGAGCAGCGGTGCTCGAGCCACACTTGGGCTCAGTTTCGCCTGGTCTCGCCGAGCGACTGTCACGCGTGTGCGCACTGGTCGAGCAAACCCATGCTACTCATGTCGTTTCCAAGTCTCGCGACTGTGCTAGTTACAAAGTGCTCTCATTATGTCACGTGCTGGGGGTTCGGGATTTCTTAGCGTTCACGATCGTCGATACAGTAACTTGAAGAAAAAAATGTCACGTCAATGAAGGTAGCCGCCTTGATGAGAGTATTTAGGGAGTTCAAAACCCAGAAGTCGACACAAATAAACAAAATGGAATTCATAAAAAAAAACATTTTTCAAGAAATTTATGTGGCGGGTTTTGTATATCTGCTCCATATCAGGATTATATATAATTATAGTAATTGCAAATACAGCTAAAATATGAACATATGGCCGTAAATCATATATAAAATACAAAATGTATAATTATTACTGCTATAAAAAGTACCACTAGTTTAATTTCCGTAGGAAAGAGACGTCTACGAAGACACTGCACCGTCAGTTTATCGCGCCGCTTGTCAATGAAATGCTGTTATCTCGAGTGTGGCAGTCTGGCCATTATCACTCCATCAAATAACATACAGTAGACTGAAGTCTTTGAAAGTTCACATGCTACAGTTGTGCTTACGAGCGTGAGAGTTCATACTTGTCTTGACGTTGATCTGTTGTTCACGACTTTTCAGGCTTGTTTTATCTGCATACCTTTCGGCTTTTCCGGCTCTCCGGAGTTTCTTGTCCTCTTCACAGCTTATATTTGTGATTCTTTATTGTTCTAATATTTTAATATGTATACAATAACATTTATTGGTTATTCCTTATTTCTCTTGAAACTTCTCCCATGTTTTAGCGAAGAGATTTTGGTCAGCACTAGCATTGGTGGGTGGAGACATGGCGTGAGTATGAAGCAGCACCGGAATGGGCTCACTGGGAAAACAGGAGACGTTAAAAAATAAAACGCTGACCAGCGGCATCGTCCGGCCCGATTCCCACATGCGAAAATCCGAGGACCGATCCCGCCGGGTCTCAAACCCGGATCACCTTGGTGGAGAGGTGAGTGTTCTAGCCACTGCACCAATAGCGGCCCCTCCATGTCTTAAAAGAAAATATGCATTCAAATAGTTCTAAAACATGCATAAGTGAAAGTCTAATATTGTAAGGCATAATTTAAAATGTAAGAAAATAGCAATTTTATTGTTTGTTTTCTTGAACAAAACATCCTAGTATTGATCACGGAGATTAAAGTCATGTTTGCACGCGTCGGGTATTATCATCGTGATGCTAGCGACGGACGTTCAGTCGCTTTGTACCGGCAAAACTGCGCCTGGAAGACAATCTACGTAGTTTCCACCGAGCAAACGTTACCAGGAACACAGCCTGCAGACACGAGGCCCACCGACTGTAGCCGATGTAGTCGGAGAGCGCTCTGGCATTTGGACACCGTTTCCTCAACAAACACTCCGGCGTGTGTATGTGCAAGTGTGTGTGTGTGTGTGTGTGTGCCGTGCCGCGTCACGCCGCCAGGGACAACAGGGCTCGAGATTCATCTGCTCGGCAGTTTGCGCAAGCAGTCCTTCCCGACCGCCAAACCTAGTCCTTCAAATACTCACAGCGATTCTGGACTGTGCCCCCAGGGACGTAGCCAGAAAGAGGTGGGGGGAGAGAATGGGGCCCAGACTATCCTAACATTATAGAAACTGCTTAAGAAGACGTGGTAATAGATAAATAAGCGCTGAATTCTTCAATTGAGATATACGCTTATTGATAAGTCAATACAGAAAAAACTGCAAAACAGCAATCATTGATATTTATATTTGCCAACTTTATGAGCAAATATTTACCCAGAATGATGCATTTGTAAAGCGTAATCTCTTGCGCCGCAATTAAATTTGCGATATTTCGGGGTCAGGGATTGTTATTCAGATGTACGTTACTCGAGAAAAATTTGTGCTCAGAAAATTGGCAAAAACTATTATCTAGGATTGCAGTTTTTTTATTTTATTTATTTTTTTTTCTTTTCAAATTGGGCTTCGAGAAATCTACAATTCTAATACGATGCATTTATCGCTATTTTTCACTTTGGAAAGCCAAATTTTACTTTATAACATTCCCAGGTTCGGGGTCACCCCCTCCCCCATAAACAAAAAACCCGTCCTGGCTACGACCCTGGTGCCACATCAGAGCTGCAAGCCCTACATTCAAACTGGATTCACAACTAAGCTTCTTAACGTACGTGCGCACGTACGTCAAGTATTGGGGATTGAATTAACAACACCGCAGAATCTAGATGCGCATAAAGTGTTGTCGGCGGTATATTATGTCTAGGGTTAGGTAAAATTCGCGAGTTCAATGTCCTGCATGCTAGAATCCAATGTCCTATGCATACTGAAGCCCCGTCTATTCGTTCATTGTCTGCTGTCTCAATGAGTAGCAGGTAATGGACAAATGGTACGGCTTCAGTATACACAGGATAATGGATTCTAACATGTTGGCCGTTGAACTCGCGAAATATTCCTAGCCCTAATTATGGCTAGAGATGATGGTTTATCACGGGAAAACTTGACTGTTTGCTGGATTTCAACGTATGTTCGGCTTATCAGAAGATTACTGCCTTTCGCTTGTACGTAGAGCTGTTGCCCTATTCGACTGAGTCAATCAGAATCCCAATATCGTAATATTTGATGCCTGTTATTGGTCTGCAGACAGCTACGTTGTGTCAGTCGCACATCACCCAATAATACACGTTTCTAGAAACTGCAGTGTTTTCAATGGTATGTTGGCATAAATAATTTTCGCGATATACCACCATCTCTAACTATGACACAGTAATAGTTTTTCAACGAAGCTAATCAAATAATTTTCGATAAAAAGAGGAACTATTTGAAACAATGTTAAAATGTAATGAATACTTTTCATTGCGTTCTTGCGGGAACTTTCAAGCTGGATTGACAACCACCACTTAACGTACTAACGTATGCATAAGAAGAAGAAAGTTGACCAACTTAAGTCACGTACGTACGCTCGCTACGTGGTGATGTGAAAACTTACACTCACACTCAGTGTTTCTACTTTTACACGCACTACGCACATACGCTAAGTGTTGGTTGTGAATCCAGCTTCAGACTGCAAACATCGCTTGCCCTTTCGCTGTTCTTCCTTCTTCATACTGCTCCTGCCGTTCGACTATTACTTCCCCACTAAGCACATATCAGGCAAATTTTTTTGTCATGAGCCTGTGTACGAAATTGTTCGGGGAAAAGGAGTGGTTAAAATACATTACACGTAATTTTTATAAACAGAATACGTAAGAAACAGGTTGTATTAGTCGTTTCTTCCACTTGTCTACGAAATATTTTTTTAGTCTGCAGTTGCTGTTTCATTTCCTTTGAAGTAAAACGTCTGTACGCCGTGTAATTCTGTCTTCGCACATAATGTTTAAGTTTAAATGTTGTCTTCAAAATATGTGTGTTTAGATAATTCTGAAAGACACTAATGAGGAGTATAGCAAATAGTATTCAATACTCCAATTTTTATGTGGCGGTGGTATCATGTCGTCCTTTCGTCAGTGCAATATAAGTTCATTTCCGCTCGAATGCTGATTGCGTTTAACAGGTCTTAAATGTCTACAAAATGAACATAGCCGACTGGATATGTTTAAACCAATAACTGTTATATTGGCTAATTTGAGATAGTAGAGCATACTAATTTAGAGTACGTAATATTTCCCTTGTAGGCATGACAGTAATAAACTGAGTTGTCGTCAGGAGCAACGTGCCATTTTAGAAAAGTTTTGCCAGAAACACCAGGAATATGGCACCGTTGCCGAGGATATTTTTATCAAAATACAGTAAATTATTTAATATATAAAACCACTTGAAAATATAATATTTGTTATTAAATAGTAACAGAATGAAGAACACAAGGTTTTTATTGTAGAATTGGCAAAACAAAATTCATTGAAATATATGTTACGTCTGGCAACGTTGCGCGGAAGGATGCTGGACAGATACCTACAAGAAGAACAGAACGTTAGCTAAAAGTGTGTCTCAAAATTGTGGGATTCTGTTTTATTTTATAGAATTTTTACTGAGCAGAATTTTCATGGAGGATGACGCAGCAACCAAAAAATAATTGAGATCTATACGAAAATTTTTGTACCTAAACCAATGGATCTGACGTTTTCCTACAAGTTATGTACATATTTATAGGATTATTTTTTTTAATAAACATGTCCAAAAACTGAAAATTAGCTGTTGATGAGACGTACTGTCTACACATATTAAAAAAGAACTCATAGAAATTAGAAAATTTACACTAATAAAGTATAACACAAGCTACTTAGATAGACTAAAGGCTATACAATTGCACAAAGAAATGTTTTGTATTACAAAAAAAATATGATGAATACGTCTTAATTTTTGGTAATTAACTTAATGTCTAAAATTTTTTTATGAAGACTGTCGTTTATATTACGTCTGTTATCAAAATTTTCTTAATCTTGACGTACAGATACACACAAATTAATGGGCCAATTCCTTTGTTTTCTGTTAATAACGTCTTATGCACATAAATTGTATACAAACACAACTGATTTTACTATCCACGTAAAATAGCTGATTTTATGTTTTCTTGAGATTTTTTAACGTTCGTAGCAATGGGAGTTTACAATTAGAATATTTTGGTTTGTGGGCATACGCCATTGCTCATGTTTTGTTGACCAAACTTGTGTTGAATGACAAAATACAAAAACCACAAAAACAGAGATAAAGCACACAAAAACAGAAGAAAGCAATCCCAGAGGAATTCCGTCCGTGTTTTTTTTTTTTTTTTTTTTCAATATTATATATATTCTATATAAGTTACTATTGGAAAATAACACACACAAACACAGGCGCGCACACACACACATCTATATACTATTGGAAAATAACTAACGGAATTCCTCTGGGATTGCTTTATTCTGTTTTTGTATTTTGTCATTCAACACAAGTTTGGTCAACAAAACGTGAGTGATACCGTATGTCCACAAACCAATACCTTTTTATGTTTGCTTACTTGTAAGTAATTTGTATGACTAAATTATATTTTGAAATCCGGAGCCAGTAGTGGTATAAAGCAATAAGTAGCCTACTTAACATACATTTTCAAGCTTAAAAGAAATGACTGTTATCTATAGTTACTGATGTGAGACTGAAATCAGTATGTGGATGTAGTTGTTGGAAATACTCCATTGCGGTGCAGATGTCTGTAAAAAGACTACAGGAAATAGGGATATATAAATAAGCAGGGTATGCTTTAGTCAGGATACGTACACAACATAGAAGTCCATGAATGGAATCGGATCAAATAAAACGACAACATCTACAGACCCCACCAAGGCAGACAGCACAAGTTTGAGTCCTGCTTTGTCAAACGGACAAGCAGGTAAAATATACGAACCGCAAAAATGCGACACAACGATAAAATGATACAAGACACAGTAGTTTTACAAACACGATCATAAACCAAAAGGACAAACAGATAAGATATTATAAACCACTGAAATATACGACACAACTATGAGACGAAACAAAACACAGTAGTTTTCCAGACAAGACCAACACATGCCCTGTTTATGTATTCCCATTAGCTTTATTTTTCTTTGACGGATATCTACATCGTAATTGAGTATGTCCAAAAAACTACATCCAGTCATGCACTCAATGAACATCTCTTTCAAAGACAATACGAGAACAGTAAATAATTAGTTTATCTCCAATTACGGTTTCACAAATTAAAACCGTAAATATATGCGAACAAAATATAATCTTAAAATAAGTGCCCAACATATTATAATCTCCTACTTTGACTTATTTTTAAATCATTAATATACTATTTATACTAAAAAAATTTAAAAACATGATTTTAAGAAGACTCCCTTCAGTAAAGCCCATGAATTAGCAGACTCTCGTGGTAATGTCGGAATCACATAGGCATGACAGAAGCGATACAACCGCTGCGACACTAAAAACAAAAGATGCCCGTCAATAAGTACCGAGGTTTCTGTGTCGTCAGCTCGCCAAAAATTGCGGATGCGATGCGAATTCCGAATAAAAATTATATCGATTTTATTCGAGTCGCAATGTAATTTTTCGCCCATATGTTGGTGAAACTGGTGAGTTGGCAGTAAATTTCGTTTATTTATTTTTAAACAGAGATTTTTTTTGCTTAACAAAAGTAAACCATAATTGTACGTTTATTTCCACATTTTGGGATACGTGTGGGTATATTTTATTATTAATAAATGTAAAAATCAGAAATATTGTAAACATCTGTGGCTGTCGTACTTGAGATTAGTATGTCGTGGCAATGAACTATTAACATGTAATATAGTTTATTAATATTTGTTGCGGGGCAGCCTAACAAGTGTCTGCAATAAGGAGAAATGTCAGTGTGGCGTCGCGGCCGCCGTGTCGCGCCTCTTTGGCACGAGGTCCGTGGAGAGCTGAACGCCGCAGCTGTGTGTATGTTTGTCGTCCTAGATGCAAACAAGGCGCCACTCTGCCGCCGTACCTGGAGTGTTTGCACCAGTGCTTCACTCTCCTGTTCCTGGACCTCGTACAGTTACTGTCATTGTTCCAGCTAAGGCCGTGGTCCGTGCCATCTTCCTCTTCTCGCTACAGCCACGTCTACCTGTCAGTGCACCTTGATGACCTCTACAGTGGCGGATCCACAAGTGGCTCCTCCCATGACTGCTCCACAATCATAAATCAAAATTAAGTGCCAAGTAAAGTACTGAAAAATGTTACCTCACACCTTTCTTCGACTTTATAAAAATACGACACAACAATAACGACAAAATAATTGTTTGCAACAATATGGAAGCATAAGCTCAAATCTATACCTAATTTATTTTATATCTGCACAAAGGCGTTAACTTTAAAAGCATAATTTAGACCCCAACATATATTCTAAAGTAACTATCATTTTTTTATTTTGGAACTTTTAATAGCACCAATTTGCACCTTAAAATCAAATATTTTTCTCTAGTTTCCCACCCCTTCTTTGGCTTGGGGTATAGGTGTAGCTATGTTTTTAGATATAGCCTCCTCCAGGATCTAGAGCTGTGTCCACTCCTATACCTTTACTGACATGTCCCTGGATTAAACGACCCAAAACTATTGAAGATAGCCTGCTATTGTAATCTGCCTCTCACCTATCAATCATAATCCACGCCTATGAGTACCAATAGAACCAGACAAAACAAAGTTGTGAAGCATTGATAAGTCATTACCCAATAATTGTAACACCTCATTTGTAGAGTCACCTATATTTATCACGAAAACATGTTTGCACCAGTTTGTTTCAATGCCTTACGTGCACCAGCAGCTATGCTTCGTGGTTATTGGCAGCGTGTCATTGTTCAGACACGTCTGTCAGTTGACTGCACCAATCAGAGTAAGGTTCTTGCGACGCCGTGCGTCTATAGTTTTCAAGTAGAACCCTATCACTGGGGACTGGAAAATTTCACGAATTCAATGACCTGTAGGCAAGAATTCACGTAACATAGAACCAAGCCAACGATGACACTATTTGTCCATATGGGCTACATTTTTAATGCAGCCAATGGATGGTTTGTTTATAAATATATTATCACTACTCCGGCGCTGCTCCATACTCACACCATGTCACCCCTTACCAACGCTAAATACCTAGATGTTAGTGCTGAACAAAATCTCTTCATTTAATCAATTCAATGATCTTACAAAAATAAGTCAGCAAATTTTAGGCGTTCTACAAAATGTTATATTTGATAGTTTGGTATGACATGATCCTCTATAGTTTTATATCTCCTTTCCGAGCATCATTACGTAAGTTTTTGTATTTATTTAAATTTATTATCAAATTATGTAGTCCTAATTATGATCACTATATTTTACTGAGCGTTACTAGCGCCTAATTAACGTGAATTTCATAGAAATGTTATTTATATTTCAGCGATAATGTTTCTGTGAGTTTAAGAAACATTCAAAAATATATGTCTACGCTTATGAGAGTAATTTAAAACTTTCCTTGCGAGACTTGGTTATCTTGTTAGATAGTTGTAAATTTTACGTTCTTTTGGGTATTTTCGGAAGTATTTCTACTGTAAATATGGTGTAAACGGTACTAGATGCAATAAACGTGACGTAAGGATAGTAGGTGATGGACAGACGTCGCACTGTGTTCTTGGCGCTGCGCTTTGGCCGTCCACAGAGAAGCGAGCTGAGAAGAGTGCTGGTGGGGGAAGGAAGGGGTTGATACCTCCCCACGCATCCCTCCGCCTTGTCTCCAAGGACCGATACCAAGAGCTTGGGAAAGGGAGGGAGAGTCGCTGCACATCCAATTTCCTGGCGGCGCGCCCCGCTACTGACGGGCCGTCTCCAGTCGCCAGTTCGATTACCCTGGCATCAGCCCCTGCTCCCCTCGTGAATGCCCCGGCAACTACCCAGCAACACTGTGCCTGCGGGGCCCGGGGGCACGCCGCGCGGGGACTATGTAAGCGGAAGAGAGGCGAGATGCGCCTTCACCTCGGATTGACTAAAGAAATTCTCCGTGATGCCAGCAAATACAATTCCTTTTCTCCGGTTTACTACGACTTCTCTGATGTCACGGTTCACACTCTTGTCGGAAGGACTGAGAATCTTATCCCAGTTCGCCAGGGCGTCACACGTATGTAGCAAGGAGACCAGAATCTACCGGTCTTACCTAATATAGATATGTTCTGCAAACCGAGGTGTATAACTGGAAAATTCTTGCCCTGCTTCTTGCACGCAGCCAGGTAAACAGGACATCTGCCTTTGTCAGTCTACTAGTTATACAGACAACTCAACGTTTAGTTACACCAAGGGACCTGAAAAATCCGCATTTTCTAAGGCCAGTAAACCCACGAATTTTTCTGGTCTCTGATTAAGCAAAGACGCTTAGCACCGCGCAACTTGGAACATTTCACGCTGTACCACTGTGGTACACTCACAACACACACACAGACACAGACACATTTGAGAAGGCTCGAGTCAACCCAGGCGGACAGCCAGTTGAGAGAGTCATTCAATAGTGCTGCGACAGCCTATGGGAGATGCAAAGCAACGCTAGGAGCAGCACTATCGCGCCTTGCAGACGGCCGGAATGGTGATAGAAACGTATTTTTCGTATGCGTGGCAATGGAAACGCGAGTTTATTTTCATTTTTAAGGACTCGTGTGGATAAATGCAGGCTTAAATTAATATATATGAAACCAATATTGAACACGACGAACTATTTAATACAAAATATGTAATAAATTGTTTAATATATCCCATATTATTCATTGAAGTGTGCATTAGAAGCGACGCGGAATAAAGCCGCATGGAGAGAGTGTAGCAGTAAACGATTTTGTTATGCGGAAAATGCAATTCATAATAAAAAAATTAATATATTCTTTTTGGAAAACTACAAAATTGATTAAAATTTGTGCGCACGAAAACTGTCCGTTTAGAATGCTTATAGGTTACATAATGCTTGAAGGTTAGTTCATGCTGTTGTTACAACATACATTAATATTACCGTTATTGCAAATAGATTAATACACTTCTATATATATAAAAATGAAAGGTGACTGATTGACTGACTGACTGACTGACTGACTGACATATCAAACTGCAGCCCAAACCACTGGACCTAGATTCGTGAAATTTTTTGTGGGGGTTCCCTTCAGGTCGTAGGCGAGCACTAAGAAGGGATTTTTCGAAATTCGACCTCTAAGGGGGTGAAAAGGGGTGAAATGTGTTTCCGAAGAAACGTCGATAGAGCTCGAACCCGACGGCCTATCATGGTGATTTTTACTTTAATAGGACACTCGTAAAAATGCATATTAGTCAATTTAAGGATTTTTCGAAGTTCAACTTTTAAGGGGCTGAAAAGACCTTAAATGTGTTTCCAATCAACTATCGATATCTATCGAACCCTTGGGGATAGAGAGTTGATATTCACTTCAAAATATTGCTTACTTAAATACCCAAAAAGTAGTTTTAGGTTTTTTTCAAATTCGACCCCCAGGCAGTAAAAAGGGGCAAAATGTGTTTTTAATGAATCGTCTATACCTTTGAAACACAATTGGCTATCGTCGTGATTTTAACTTTAATTGGTTACTTTTACAAATATCCATGACAGGACTCAAAGACGTTTCGAAATTCTTTATTTAAAGGGGTGAAAATACGTTAAATGTGTTTTCGATTATCCTTCCATATCTATCGAATCAAACGAGATATAGAAGTGCTCTTTGCTTTAAATTGGTGCTTTTGTAAATATTCCAAGTGCATTTAAAATATTTTTTTCTGAATTCGGCCCTAAACTGGTTAAAAAAGGGGTAACATGATTTTTCGACTCACATTCGATATATATCGATCCCATAGTTTTTTATACAGCGACGTGATTTTTGTTTAGGATTGTTGCTTACTCAAATACCTAAAAAGTGATTTCAGGAATTTTCGAAATTCGCCACCTAAGGACGTGAAAAGGGGTGAAACATGGTGAAAAGCGTTTTCAATTAATCGTCAATATATCTTGAACCCACCGGGATAATGTTGTGTTTTTTACGTCCACGAGATACCAATAAAGTATTCTAA
>PNEQ01050959.1:0-32252 GCA_003012365.1 Medauroidea extradentata
CAGACATTCCCGTCCTCTTCGCCATGCATCACACATCTGCTCTCCTATTCATTCATATTTGAGGCTATTCAAGTAGTTCCAACTTCTGCCACTTAACTGGGACTTCAGCACCTTACGATAGATATTATGGAAATATTAGTTTTTCCGTAATTATATGCTTTTTCTGTAGCTGTTGTTACTGTAATCATTTACGATAACTAAAGTAGCAATATCTTAAACTGTACATAAATACTTTTCTGTCAGACAAAGATTTCATGTTTAAATTCAAAATAATCGAATCTGAAGCTCTAATTTCTCGTGTAATTCATTCTAATAAAATTAACTTATTAATGCATTTCTACCATGTTTTACAAGTATTGTGTAACTATCAGTTATAGCAAATAGCTTGAAAAATATTTCTGATGAAAAATTTTTTCATGTAATATCTTTGTAACACATCTAGAAATCAAGTTTTCATTAATTATTTATTTATTTATTTATTTATTTATTTATTTATTTAAAGATAAAATAACTATGTCACTGAGGTTTATTTGAGACTAATTCCTCATTTATATAAAACTTGAATCAGTCATTTGTGATTATTCTGGCAGTTCCTGGAGCAATTTTTATGGAGCTATGCATTTACTGTATCAAGATAAATGGAGTGTCTGACGTAGTTCGAATTTTATTCGCGCAGGTTGCGTTATTTTCCCAAGAGCCATATGGTTCCAGAGAACGAGCTAGATCGCAGCACTTATGTTTCTCCCTCTCTCTTTGCCCTCCCCTTTCACATCTGCATGCCATTCATCTCATAGCCCGGGACTGGTGTCTGGTTGAGTCCAGCTGATGGCGCTTAAATACTTATGTCTTAGATGCTTTCATAATGAAGCTGGCTTCGGCTGTTTCCGTAACCTTGCTTAGGGTACATCCGAACTGACCACTTTTGACCACTTTCTCTTGCCCTTCATCCTAGTAGTGTTGCTTGCGGGATGGTGGCCACCACTCCTCCCGTACCATTACTGGTAGGATTACGCTAATGATGCCGGCTGTCCATAGGTACTTCCGAAATCCCATTTTGTTTTCTTCCTTCAAAAGTCTTCTAGTGGTAGGTGCGTGTGCTTCGTCCTATTAACATGTGATATTACTTTTTATGTAAATATATTACAGTTTCACCACTGTTGGTTATATAATTGCAAGGAAACCTATTTTAACCAATTTCATGAGTAATTTTTCAAAATAATATTTTAATTACACATTAAAACGCAACTGTACTTCGTAATTCGCTACAGCTTTAAATTAAGTCAGTCAGTTGATGCTTGGGTGCAGTAATGAACAGTGGTATATTTTGGGAAGTTTCTCTTAACTCTATTTTTATAATGAACATCCACAGCTATCACAACTGCGCGTGCCACATAGGATTCGCAAACATGATTTGACGAGTATTTCAATGTTTCCATCACAGACACGTAAATTAAAAATATCGTGGGATTTTCCTTACACAGGAAAAGAAGGCGATCACGAACAATCAGAATATGTATATGACAGGTTCAATATTACTCTTTCAACTTATTTTCCTGAGCGAGATTGTTGTATGCGATTGTAATTTTTTTGTTTCGTCATGTATGTACTAAAACTATACAGAATTTTATTTATATGTGTGTTTCCCTTGTATGCGTGTGCGCAATGAACAGTATAATGCCTATCGAATTAACTTCAATAGCATAAAATTGACAGACAACATAGCCTTCCCACTACAAACTAAAAAATTATTTTGGACATATACACATAAACAGACAAGTAAACAAACAAAAGACTTTGTTTGCAAATTAATTTCTTTTATGGAATAATCTGAGTTATATATTTATTTTCCCTTTGTTTTTGTTTAGTTTTTGGGTGCCCGTTTGTGTTAATTTATTTTCTTGTAACTCATTGACTGCATTCCCTGTGGAATTGTGTATGTTTACCTATGTTTGCCAGTTGCAAACAAAATCCTTTTGTTTGTTTACTTGTCTATTTGTTTGTGCGTACTCTCTGGTTTTCTTTGACACACTATTTTGCTGCAATGACGCATGTCCAAAATACTTCTTTAGCTGGATTTATTTACTTGGACATACTCCATTTCGCAATGGAGTATGTCCAAGTAAATAAATCCAGTCATGCACTCCCATTGCACAGTTCTTTCAAAGATCATACTTCTTTAGTTTGTAACTTGTCCCCATTGCAGGAATCTTTTAAAAGTAACAGGGTCATTCCATTTTAAATCAACAAATTGAGGTTGCTGTATGATTTTTTTATTTTCATACAAATTTGTAGTTTGTTGGAACATACTATCTAGAGTACAAAAATATTTTTTTTAGATTTTTAGTTCAAATAATTTTTTTATATACGCATTAATATATACAAATGCGTGCTAAAATTGGCCTTTTTAGTACTTTTTGTAATTGGCTGTCATTAATTATCTAATTAACCTAGAAAGCCGAACTTGGTCTCATATTAAAGCTAAAAATATGAGGCTTTAAAGCCTATATTGTTCATACAAATTCTCTCTGATTTGTGGGTTGCATAACCTCTGGAATTAGGCCAAAAAATTTGACTTTTTTCTGATATTCTCAATTTTTTTACGTTATGAAGGAGAACAGTACCAAAGTCGATAATTTTTTTTTGTAATAACAAAAAAATATCAACCGGTTTTTTTCAGTCCTTCACTATAAAAAAATTGCCTTAAGTATGTAAAAATTGAAAATTTGCCATTTTTGACGTCAAATATTTTTATGTGGGACTGGTGATAAAATTCTGGAAAAAAATGTGAGGCATACTCCTTGTAGTATATATTAAAGTAATAGAAACATTGAGTTGTTCGAAAACCTCAGGTCTTTTAGTATTTGCCACAAGTAGCTGTTGAATTTTACTGAATCCACACGAAACATAGCATAAAAGCCACGGCGGTAGGAAGATAAGTCCTTTTAGGAAAAAAAAATTTAATATGTAAAAAATTTTATACATACAATATTACCATTACACATTAGGAATATAAATATATTCCAATTCTGACGTGACATTGTAAGCGCATCTCCACAGAAGATAAACAGTTCATTGTGGTTTGGGACAGGAAGCTGTGGACATGCCAAGTCAGAACAAGTCTCAACTTGCAATGCAATATCTGGCAGGGCTGGCCCACGCCTGTTCTATTAGCAGTGAGTGTTGTTTACAGTCAGTCTCTTCAACATGCAGGTGTTGTGTGATGTGCTCCTGGGTAAAATTGTTAGTTATCCACCACAAAAAAATTTATCAGTTTCTATCCTGTATATAACTGATGTTTTTTATAATTTAAAAAGACTAATTCCATGTCCTTGTTAATTATGATAGTAAGAAAATTAAAATGATTAAAAAATAATAAAATACAAAAAAAGGCCTCATATTGCCAAACTTTTTTTGCGTATGAGCACATTCTAGCTAGCACACAAGTACCGGTACTGCAGGATATACACTACGTTCATGAAGGTGTACACTTTCAAGTTTGTATACAAGCGGATGTATACTTTCTTCTTGTTTACCACGTTGTGATCATCTTCTTAGTCAAGAAAGATAACAGTCTTTATTGGGTTTTACATGTTTAGTATGGTGCCATATGTTTTTATTATTTTTTTATTTTTTGCTTTTATGTTTTTGCATTGATCATTGTATGATTGTTGTATGCATGAAGTCATGTTGTTGTGAGTGTATTTATTTTCACAGGATACGCTATATTAAACTCCTTGTGGAAATACTTTTGGGATTCATCCCCCGAATGATAAAAAAGGGAGGAGAGGTAATATAGTATTTTAAAAATGATACATTATTGTGTATTGTTTTTGTTTCCTTTTTGGTCATTAATCATAACTTTGGGAGAGTAATATTATGGTGCATTGTTAAATTTACAATCCAAATTGGTTGACTGTTATGGCTGTGTTTAATGTAAATGTATGGTCTAGCAGTCTCAGATATTTTTTAACTTAGTATTAAGAATCTTTAAAATTATATATTTATGGCTTTTTGGCTGAGGTGCAATCCTTTTGTTTTCCTTTGATTTGGTTGAATACAGCTTGTTTTGGTCACTTGGTTTCAGAAGGATTGCAAGTATGGGTGCGTTGTTCTCCGTGAAGGTGCGAGTGTATATTTATGATGCACGAAACACTGCAATATATATTCTCTCTCTGCTATCTTGTGTAGTTCAGAAAGGTCCAAGCAGTAGCTTAGCATGCTACAAGACATAGCAAAGATAGGACGTGTTCAACGACAGTAGCCCAAATTCAGCAATGTTGTGATTCAGCTGTGGAAATGCAGCGTGTGTGGGTAGCACCTTGGAGCTTACATAAACATTTTGAACTTAATCTTGAACAATGTGAACTAGCTAGTTTGCCAGTCAAGAGTCCATGGCTGTGAGGGTATAGAGTAGCAAGGCTACTCTTCTTCGCAGATTCTGTCACATGCCAGCAACTGAACTACTTTCCTTCTTATTCTTCTCTTTATTCTTCCAATACATAGTAAACTTGCTAAAGACAGCAATGCACCATTCTTTTCAATTCTGACTTATGACTGCATAAGTGTAGGATCAAAAAATAAACCATGGTTTCCTCCAAGCTCGTCGCCTAGGTCATTTTCTGAGTCCAGTTAACCGCCTTGATAGTTTGAAATGTCGTAATTTGTCCTGTAAGTTAAGTCTCCTGGTCTTATTGAATGCTAAGCTGATGGATGTCAATATGTGTACAGATATGATAAATGTATGCTGTTCTTGCTGATATAAGTAGGAGATTTTTTAAGTTTTAGTAAAGTTGGAAAAGTAAATTAATGTGCGAGTTTATGATGAGGGATATGTAGAAGGTTAAGTAGTTTCTAGGTATGAAAATTGAAGGAATAAGTACGTAATACAATGTGTTTGAGCCAGACAAGTTACCTAGTCAACTTGCCGGCAACATTTCTAATGGCTTACTGTAAGTCAGTGAAAACACAATGTGTATTGAACTACGCCGTAATTGTAAAATATTACAGGAAAATAATTGGCAGTCTCATGTATGCTTGCCTAACTACAAGACCAGATATCTGTGCTACCATGAATGTTTACTTTCAGTTTCAGTCAAATGCCACTTACGTGCATTGGGTGGGATTGAAGAGAGTTCTGAGGTACCTGAAAGGATTGTTAAATCTGGTTCAAAGGAAGTAATGATGCACCTTTGCTTGGGCATGCACATGGAGATTTTGTGAATTGCTTAGGAAGTTGGTGATGGGCTGATAGAAATGTATAGTGATGTTATTTGTCGGACAACTAAAAATAAACCACAGTGGCATTGTCCACTACCAAAGCAGAATTTGTTGTTTTGGCCTCAGCAGCTTTACTACTTTCCAACTGATACAGTTGATGGGAGAGCCAGATATAGATCTGGTTGGTTAGCCCAGTTACCACTGTACAGCATTATCAGCCATGTATTTGTTCCTTGGGTAACTAAGGGCAGAGACGCCTGAAACACGTAGATGCTAGGTTTCAAGTTACGGTATAAGGGAACTGTACCAAAGAGGTGTGATTGATGACTGATATATATTTCCTCTGAGAAATAAAACGCTGATATATTGACCAATGGGCTGCCTACTTTTGTAAGACATAGTATAAACACAGCAGTATGTTATGTACATCATTTTTTAAAATTGTATTTTTGGTAAGTTTAGGTAGTATAGTGATAAACTGAGGAGGGGAGCTAAGCTGAAGAGGGGTGCTAAAACAATTTATCATTTACACGTACATAATTCCGTATTTTGTTAAGACTAGTTTTGTGCTTGTGTATGTGGTATACTGAGAACATTTTGAAGAGTTTGGAGCTGTGTTGAGTGTGATGTTCACTAGCTGCAGCAAATTAATGTGTAGACGTATGATTTTTCCTGTGCGAATAACTACTATCCAATGTCTGATTTCACAGACTAGGTACATGGTTGACGAGAAAGCTAACCTCATGCATGCAGCATACAGCTAACAACTAGGGACGGGCCAATATCCCTATATTCACATGATACTGTAAAGGGGAGGGGGCTACTGTTGTCGTTGAATGAAGCAGGGGAACACCACGAAGAATCCTTCATGTACCTTCTATTAGCGGCAACAGTTGTACCAAGGACGAGTGATGAAGATAACTACCACAGAACTTTTGTTTGTTTTTATTGTAGAAGTGGTGGTGACGACGATGATGAGGATGCCCGGATAGTACTTGTGTTAAGAGAGAATTAGCAAAGAACAAATAAGAAAAAATATCCTCCTTTATCCTTTATTGATCTCTCATCGATAGAACTTTACATTTAACACTAGCGGCTATACATTTCGATGATGCCAAAATTCCATGGCTGTTAATGTCGCAAATGCTCGCCCAGGTTTATATCATTTGGATCTAACTAAATGCTGCGTCTTGCAGCCATTTGCACTCAAACAAGAAACGTAGCCCGACAGTGTCTTAGTTTCACTTTTATGACCTGTGCTGTTACAAGCACCTACAACTTTGTACAAAAACATGAAGAAGGGTGCCTCTTTAACCCCTTCTACTGGCAAATCCACCCTCTAGGCTTTACAACCCCTCTCTAGCCCCTAACACGTCCAGTCACTCCTGTCGTGACGCCTCGACTGATCATTTAGCCAGCCATCTCCCGGCGACCGCCCACAAGCCCCGATAGACCGTGACTGTTGCAAGCTCAAACTTATCACAACTTAACCTGCCATCTCTCCGCGTCTGCCAACAAGTTGACGACTGTCTGTTAGCTCCAACTGACTACGACTCGTATCGACTCAGCCGGCCATCTTTCTGGGACAGTGTACTTACTCCGATATGTTGAATCCCGCAGCATACATCCTTACATTTTACTAGCTAAAAAAATTAATTTGACTAGTTGCAAACAAAAAAAATATTAATATGATATTACTATAAAAAAATAAAAAATAAGTGATACTATATTATCATACTTACGTCAGTAGCTACCTGATGATGAGATAATTCATTTAGCTTCACTGAAGAAAACTACCAATTTAATTTAAAAGGCTGTTCGTCGCATCCACACTCGTTAATCAATCACAGATCTGACCTGGACCCTGTATGCTACAGCTGGCCACCAGAGGGAAGCACAGTGCCGCACAGGGCGTAACCGACCTGACAATCAGGATACGCGACCAGAAGTCTCAAGTCGAAACCTTAGTCGTGGACGGCCTACGAGAGCCCGTCATGCTGGGGCAACCATGGCTGCAGCAACAAGAAGCAATGATAGAGGTCGCGGCGAATAGGGTACCGTGAAAGCCGGGGAACTACGAACAATGTATGCTGTCGACCGGCGGCCAAATACCAACCAACACACAATTCACCTGACGACCTGGACGAGGTCCCAGCCAAATACAGAACAGCGATACAAGCTCTCTTGGATGAACGGAAAGATGTCTTCGCTTTCTCCGACCAATTTCAGACAACCATTGCAGCTGAGCACCCCATACTGACACCTAACCCAGACCCAGTCTACACTGGTCCCAGAGGCTATGGGATGCATGAACGAGTCATCCGGGAGCAAGTCGCCGAGATGCTAAAGGAGGGTGTAATTGAACCGTCCAACTGTCGATATAATGCCAGCATTGTACTCGTGCCGAAGAAGGATGGGAAACTGCGCTTTTGTGCTGATTTCCGTCCGCTGAGCTTTGTGATGGCCGAGTGTTCTCGACGTTATACTTAGTCAGGTTATTGGCAAGTACCGATACGTCCAGAAGACCATGAGAAGACAGCCTTTACGACACCAGACGGACGCAGCTTTCAGTTTCGGAAGATGCCATTCTGGCTGAAGTGCGCTCCCTCAACCTTCCAGTACATGATGACGCAGGTGCTGGAGGGGTACATTGGGGAGTTTATCGCAGCATACCTTGACGACGTCATCGTCTGGTCCCGGACATGGGGGGAGCATGTACGCCATCCGAGTTTAGTGTTAGAACGACTGGCAGTGCACCAACTTGTCGTCTCCCCTCAAAAGCGCCAATTCGGTAGAACCTCCGTCGACTTCCTGGGGCATATGATCCGGCCGGATGGTAACTAAGCCCGTCCCGAACACCTGGACAAAATTGCCAACAGCACATTTCCGACGACCAGGAAACTAATGCAATGGTTCATTGGATTAATGAACTGGTTGAGGAACTACATACCGCACTTCGCCAATATCGCTACCCCTCTTACTGACTTGTTGTCACTAAAAAGAAAATATGCCTGGAACGAACGTGCCCAGAAGGCATTTGAAGAGTTGAAATTGCAGTTCACCCAGTGTCGTGCTTTATCTCGCATCAACCCTGAGAAGCGCCTCTACGTCCAGACCGATGCCAACACGGAAGGTGCCGGTGCCGTCCTATACCAGCTAGCTGACGACGGGTCACGACTCATTATCAATTACAGTATTGCCAAGTTCGGAGAAGCAGAACGTCGTTATCACAGCAACGAGAGAGAGTGCCTGGCGCTAGTTTGAGCTCTTCATGAGTACCACCCTCACCTAGAAGGAAGACAGTTCACGTTACGGACGGACAACAAGTGTCCGACGGGGCTGGACACGATGCATGGAAGGAGGGGTAAACACATCGGCTGGGCACTGTTACTACAGTCGTTTGATTTTACGGTTGAGCATGTCAGCGGAGTTGACAATTAACTCCCCGATCACTTGTCACGCCAAACCCGGCTCAAACCATCATGGACGACCACGATGTGGCAGTGATGTTTCCTCCTGTGCGTCCCTCAACACAGCAGAGGAAAGTCGAAACAAAGGAACATGCCTCACTGCAGACGACCACGCATTCGTTCAGACAGACTACCTGGTCTGCTGTGAATAATCACTTCCTTAACACACAAAAAAACATCTCCTACAGTTTTGCGCTCAATAGCCAAGTGCGCCGAGGGTAATGTGAAGCGTGTTCGAGTAAGGGATCAAATGCTAGAAACGAGGCCGCCAGGTGTGGAGATGGCATGGAAAGTGTTTGTGGCCTCCGAGGCGAGAGAGATAGTCTTCAACTACGCACACAGTGATACACCATAGTCTTCAACTACGCACACAGTGATACACCAGCAGGGCATCCTGAGGTAGATCAGACAGTGCGGAATGTAATGCAGTATTTCCACTGGCCTGGACTCAGAGTGGATGTGCGGGATTATGTACAAGGCTGCCAGGACTGCCAGCGGAAAATGGCACGGAGAGTAGATGGGATAGAACAACAATCGCCACACCTTCCCACTACTCCCTTCGAAGCTGTAGCATTGGGCTTGATGGGACCGTATCCACGCACCATCAAGGGATATAGTTTCATATTAGTGGTAACTGACATGTTCTCTCGCTGGGTGGAGGCATATCCACTAACGAACACCCGTAGTCAGACAATTACAAAAGTGCTCCAGAAGGAATTTTTTGCACGGTGGGGGTACCCCAGAACACTACTAACGGACAATGGTTCACAGTTTCTCAGTAGGCAGTGGAGGAGGTTGTGCCGCGAACTACAACTAGAACACCATACGACACCGGTATACCACCCTCGTGTTAATCCAACAGAGAGACGGAACCAGAAGCTGGAGGTCCAACTCCGCTTGCGTGTTGGAGAAGATCACTCGCAATGGGACCAGCATCTGGGCAAGGCTCTGTTCTGCCTCGGACGTCGGGTGAATGCCGCCACAGGGCAGGCACCGGCAATCCTCGTGCAGGGGCGCAACCTACAGCTTCCAGGAGAACCCAGGCCAGAGGTCCCTCAGGATGCAGAGGACTGGGGCTAGCACCGAGATGCCGAACTCACTGCTGCCCGCCAACACCAAGAGGCGTATGTGCAATAAATTTGGCCAGTGTGGGAAAACCCGCCTGCACCCCTGGAGGTAGGGACACTGGTATATGCTCGGAACCATCCATTGTCGGACGGCACACAAAACTTTTGTGCAGAACTAGCACCTCGCTGGACAGGACCCCACACAGTGCGAAAACGTCTAGGACAACACGTCTACCTGGTCCGAGATGGAGACAGGGCCTCCGAAAGATCGATCAAGACGAACTAAGGGCGGTTCCTATCATGCCAGCTTGTGAGGAGACAGATACAGACGGTGTGACACAGGCCCCACCGGAGGACACCTTACACCCACAAACTGAGACACCACTCCAAGATGAGTGACAAACACTCGCAAAGCAGATGTGACAAGACTCGGGGACTGGCGTTACTTCTCCCGTCGACGCCTGGTGTCATAACACCGCCGCAGGAAGCCGAACCAATAGTGTCCATGCCTGATGAGGATGAGCCGAGACTCCAAACCATCGTCCGGGAAGTGTGGGAACTGGATGCGCCACTAGAGAGTACGACTTTTACCATACACATCGAGGAATCAGAAGAGTCGCCTCGATGCCAACCACGACGCCGACGCAGCAGGCAACCCCAGTCATACTCGTCCTAGCCTAGCACAAATGGCCAGCAGGAAGAAGGGGTCAACCTCGAACCGAGGAACGTACGGAAATGCAGACCCCGAGCACCTGCCTGGTTTTGTCCTCGCTTTCGCCACTTTCCGGAGTGGTGCGTGGCTGGTGTTACTGACGGTCGGCACCCCAATGTCTACACCCTCTATCCATACCGACAGACACCGAATGGAGCCCTACAACCTACGACCTCGCCCACGACAGAAACAGCAGACCTGCTGTGCACCACCCGGCGACTCAGGAGATGAAGCCGGAGACTTCGACCCACAGCAAACCCAGTAGTGTTCAGTCGTCGGGGGCGACACCGGCAGCAAAGTACATAGCGAGTGCACACACCCGCTGTGACCAGTCGTCTTCAGGAGGAGGGCGTATGTCGTCGTAGCAGACCACAGGCCAGGTAGAGTTGCGCCTGGTCGCGGCAGGTGTTCACAGAGTGTGTCAGTGGCAGGTGTGCGCTGGTTGTTAACGGCAGATGTGCGGTACTTGAGTGTGTGTGGCGGATCAGTGACGGTGGCAGGGCGTGTGTGAACTTGACACCAATGTGCGACACCTGTCATACCGGCCGCCGCACGGCCATCTGCCCGTGCAGGACACATGGCTTTGCCGCCCCCTCCCTTTACCAGCGCATGAAGAAGGCAGTCTGGAAGCAGCGGCCGCGATGGACGGAACGAGAGGGACGTGGTGCGCTTCGGGACTCTGATAGGTCCAGCTAGAAGTACGTAACGCGCGTGTGCAACTATCCAGCCCAGTGTTCTACTTTGTTTTGCCATTTGGAGCTGGCTCGCTTAAGGCCTTACGGTATGGGGGTGTGGACCGCCCCTTAAGTGTCCATGTAAGGTGTAGTTTTCTCCAGGTCCTCCCTGCTTTCCCAGATACGCATCTCTTTCGACTCGCCAGGCGAGAGAGGGGCAAGTCAGCACAAACAGACCACGACCCATCGAGCCTCGTGTTCCCGGCTACACGCTTATTCGGGTGGCGCCCAGAACATTCCAACGTAGCTCCATTTCTACCTCACTCTCACCGGACACGGCGTCAAAACTTATTACTAAATAACATGTATGCTTAAAGCCAAGACTTAAAACAATATGTAACATGTAAAAAACGTCACCGTAAATGTAACAAATTCAGAAATTTTCAAACGGGATGAGAACGCTCTGTGATTGGCTAAACGTCACTTGTTGCAAATCGCTTGGTGGGAAGTCACGTTTTCCTAGTCAAGGCAAGGCCAGTTACGTTGTTTACGGTGCCGGTATTTTAATTTAGGATTTACTAAACGACTTGCAGCCACAACACGTTAGTGTTGAAATTGTTAAGTTTAACGGTGGGTATTTATCGTAGTGGTGAATTGTCCTACAGAATATGCGTTTTAATTTAATACAAATCTGCTAGATTTATGTGTAGCTAATTGTTCGCACCATTTTACGGTCGTATTTTTAGCCTACTTGTTTCTCAGATCTCACCTGGGAATATAAAGTGAAATGCGATTGTGGCGTGAGATTCACCTTAAAATATTAGACATTATTTGATACCATACTTAACGTATTAACAATAGTTTAAATAATCATTAGCTTATTCATTGAAAATTTTACTCTGAAAGCCATTTTCGAGTAACTTCTTACAAGATACTTCCTAAAGCTTAGCAGCTTCTTTTTTCCGACGATTCTGCTTGATTGTTTGCTTGTCGTTTAATAAATAATTCTTATTTTTATAAATTTTCTGACTTATTCTTTTGTTCCTTATATGAAAATAGGATATATAAACTAATAAACATAAAAATGTCTGAATAAGAGTGCAATGGTTCTTTGCTATGTGATTGATAACACTAATTTTACTAACTATGAACGTTAACTCAAACTTGGAATATCTTCTAATTGCATGCATTTGTAATATATATTGATGGGAACTGAATTGCAAACAAATATGCTAGGCTTTCCAATATTTCTGTACATAATTGATACATTTTATTGTGTTCTGCTACCTACCGTGACTTCTGGAAGTATTTGGGTTTCTCCATGCTGCTGCTATCTAGCGGTAGACCGCGAACTATGTAAGACTTCGTGTAATGCTTAAAATGCATGAATATTTTGTATTTTCCAAAATGCTGTATGCAAGTTTTACTCTGACTGTAATATTTTAATGATTTCCTTTAACTTAATATTTGCGTATAGATATTATTCTTTGTTCAGAGCTACTAAAGGCATTTATAAAAAGTAACCTGCTTGAGTTAGGTAGGTATTCTAGATGACATGTATAGAATGCTCGTTCACCAGAGGTTAGTCAGGTTGAAATCATTCTTGTGCTAGCTATTATTTCTGTTAACTTTCTGGACACATACAAGCTTCACGCAGAATATTTTCTTAACCCTAAGAGTTGAAATTTTTTTACTTGGTTTAACTTGTATCTCATAAATGCCTAGAGTTTAAATAGTGCTTAATGTGTGTTTAGGTCACTCAGATTACATTTAACTTACAATAATAATTAAAGTTTGTGGAAATATAATGTATAGAGCCTACCTCCAAAATATTATGTGTAAGTATTGAAAACAAAAACGTTATGACCGTACTGATGATTCGCTGTTTCGCAGAATGATTTATATCCATTGCTTTACGAAATTTTTCACATTTTGGTTCAGGAACAAATAACTTCCCTAATGTTTTAAGGACATATTAGAACACTTGTGTACTATATAAGATGTGAATAGCTTTAATTTTGTGCCAAATCCTGATTGTTTTAACATTCGGTCATACTTTTCACGATGTGCGCACAACTGCTATAGGCGGTCGGCAGTAAGCGGGCTGGATTTTCCCGGATGACATCACAGCGGGCGCCATGCTAAAAGTCAATAGTTTTGGCGGGCTTTTTAAATTACATTACGTTTTTCGCGGATTACACTTGAATCGACGCATAGAAATAAAAAGGGAAATAGGATTATTGCTTAAAAATGCCTGCGGATTTTGATTAAAACTAACAAAAATTGTGCATGTTCTCCATTAAAAGAAAACTGATGATAAAAAAATCACAAGAAAAACTGATTACAAATACTGAGAGTTCTCGTAGGCTCCTGATGGCAGACTGCCTGCGCAACACACAAAGCAATAGAACATCGTGGAGTAATGGTCTTGTACACCCTTGCCTTCCGTCCCTTATCTTTTCCACACCTATAGCCAGTCAGTGCTCCTATTATCAGGACTGGTGCCTGGCGTCGCTAACACAAGCGCAGTAATAAGTTCACCAACAACCAGTAACAGAGTATATTACACACACTTTATACATTTACCTTTCCGTTCAGTTGCCCATGATTACTTCACCTCTCCTTTTAGTAAACTGTAGTGCGGGCATGTTGTTCAGTTTTCACATAAGTTTTGTGATATTTCTGCTATTTGATTTTGGCTTTTATTTTCGTTTTCGAGTTCAGATAGCATTTGGATTAACTGTATCGAGTGGTGATGACGACCTAATTACGCTATTCTGATTAGATTACAATTTTATTTACGATATGTACTGTAGTCCTGCTTTCGATTTGTGGACCATGCATGCACGTCTTTTGACAACATTTGTGGATTATTTCGCGAGAAGTCCTGCTTTCGATTTGTGGACCATGCATGCACGTCTTTTGACAACATTTGTGGATTATTTCGCGAGTAGTCCTGCTTTCGATTTGTGGACTATGCATGCACGTCTTTTGACAACATTTGTGGATTATTATTTCGCGAAATGAGTGGAGACAAACAAATTGTTCACTCTGAGACAAAAGTTTGCTGTTATTAGAGAGATTGAAGTAGCGAATCTTTCAAAAACCGAGATAGCGTGGCTGCACAAGTAGACATCGTCTGCTCTATTCACGATTTGAAAAAACTGGGAAGTGATCATGGATGGTGTTAAAAGGGAGGGTGGCACGTGAAAGCCAAAAGCCAGTAACTCAACCCACGCTGATGTGGATAAGGCAGTTTATGATTGGTTTGCTCAACATAGAGCAGAAGGCAGATATGTTTGCCATTATGTAGTTTTTTTTTGTGGCTATATGAGTTCATAATACAAGGCTGTTGACAGTAAAATGAACATATTATAAATTCACGTGTAGGAAAATAATAATTGGCGTACATATTTTATTGGGCCTGTTATTTAACATTTTGATTGCGGTGAAAAAAAAATACACTTGTTTAGATGTCACGTGAAAAATGTACTTCATAAATGTCACTAAAAAATATTAACCAAGGACTCGAATGCTTTCACTTAACTGTAAACAGCCATCACCATTCTAGTGTGTGTTTCATTTCTAAGACATTTATCTGTTGAATTGTAAAATATCATTACATTTGTAGCATTGCAAGACAAGGGGTTTTATTTTACTGGAGAATTTGTATTTTATGTTATCTTAATTTTATAATATAATATTTAAAATTGTAACTTTTAGTTCAGTGGTCCCAGTTCCAGAAAGGAAGAGTAAAGACTCAGTTATTTGTTTCTCGTACATTCTATATGGGTGTTATGTTTATTGTTATGGCCAGGTGGCCTTGGTAGGAGGCAGTAGCTTTGTTTTTCTTGTTGTGTTCTGGTTTTTTCCACGGGAGTTTTGGCGCCGTTTGTTGTTTTAATCCATAGTTTCTGATTGTGCACTAGAGGGTTCTAGATAATTGAACGAATGACAAGGGTCACACCACCGAGAACCAGCCAATGAGAGCACTGTGTGTGGTGCACCTTCGCCCTTCGTTCTGGAATGTTTTGCCTCCACCATATTAGAATAAGTTGTGACGCGATTCAGAGCGGACGTGCGCGGGGCTGCAGCCCAAAAATACTTTATGAAGTAAAGTTCGTCAGTGGAAAATATAACATGTACGGGTAGCACCGGGGCCTCTAATATGTAACCTTTCTTTTCGGACATTGTTTGAATTCTAAAAAATTTGTTTCCGCCCGTGCATGTAGTCCGCTTGGTGTAGAGAGCCAGGATGGCTACTCGTTCTTCTTCGCTGTGTGTGTATTCACTGTGTGCCAATTTTCATACTTAATTTAAATTCCTGAAATAGAGATGCTGTGTTTCTGCTTGTAACTTTCTGTGAACCGGATCCACCATGCCAAGGCCGGGATAATGTATTTTGTGCCGATGTAAACCGTAATCTAATAAACCAGAAGCAGTGGAATATAGTGAAGTATTCTTTCGGGATGAACCTTTTCTTTTAAAATTCTGACAATGCCAGTGGAAATTCAAAATTTGGTCTACAGTATAACATAGCCTACAAAGTAGAACCCTGTTATAATGTTTCTCAAGGGACCCAAAAAATGTTTACACTATAAATGGGAAAACATTATAAGATGGTAATTTCCTATTATAAAACAGTTTTAGGGACCAAATGAAGGTAGCATTATGGCCAGAAAAACGTTATAAGTGGGAACACTATAAGAGGGTTCTACTGTAGTAAATTCCGGAATACGTGACTACCGATCAAGAGAAATGTTCCAGTTTATATCCTTGTATTTTGGCTGGGTTATCATCGAGCTAGTGCACTGGTCTAGGAGGACTGGTGTGCTACAAATTTGTCGGCCCAAGTGGGGCTCAGGTATTGTACGAGAGGAAAACTCTACACATTGTATGAGAGGGAGAGAGCATCTACCTGCCAAGGTCATGTTCACTTACCCGGTCCCTGCTCAACTACAACGTTGCCTTGCTTCATTTGGCTGATTTGAGTGCATTTCCAATGCCCTCATACTTATGCTTTTGTAGACAATTAATTGTCACTTACATAATTGAAAGATATTAAATATTTTTAATTACAGAAATGTAATCTTATATTGCTTAAAAAAATTTTTCGGTCAATGTTTTAATTTTTGGACACGTGTTTTGTTTACGTTCTCTATGACACTTGCAGTTGTAAAAACATAAATCTATTTAAAGAAATGCTATATATGTTTTATTTTAAGTATATGTTAATTTTGCTAGAATTTATTAAAGTTGCCAAAACAGAAAAAAATTCTTATTCAATGCAAGTTTTTGGGATTTTGGAAGTCAAGAAACTGAAATAATTTGGCAAAGTCATTGATTTTACGAGGTCATTGTTACTCACTGTGTGGCTTTGTAAAATCGGGTTTCTACTGTATGTAGAAATGGGAACAAGTATTTACAGTTGGGTATCGTGGATAGACACATACATAAAGTTGAATGACACATTTCTTCTTGTGGAAGTGCGAGTGGGGCGTTTAGCTATTAAAAAAACTGGTTTGACCGGCAAAACGTCGTGCTCGCTTTTCTGTGAGAAGAAATGTGTCGCCCAGCTGCATGTATGTGTGTATCCATGAATACGTGCGTTCGTTTCGAATAACCTTGAATTAGCAGTGTGTACCTTCTGTTAGCTGTTATTACACACCGTCATTAACATTGTGTACCTCTGTGCACAGTACGCCTTCACCTTGTGCATTGCCATTGACAAGTACTGCGCATCACGCCGTCAACTAATTTTCTATATTCTCACAGGTAACACTGCGGACACTCTGTTTACTAACACTGCACATCTGCCCTGTATCTAACACCACAGTGTGCTTACTGTGAATGTCATTGTTTGCCTCAGGACTCTATCTCACAAAAAAATTTGTCATATTGGGTTGATTGAATTATGGCATTTTCCTGGTGGTGGTGGTATTGTTTTGTCCTTCTGTAATGATTATAGTTGTTGTAGACGCTAGAATTATACTGAGGTATTTCTTCTTGGTTGTGTAGGTATTGAAGAAGTACTCCTGGTTGTGGGGAATGGACAGGCCGGTTAAGAAGAGGCCACGACTATACATAGTGAACCTTCAGTGGACTCCAAAGGATGAACAAGCTGTCTTAAAGATAAATGGTAATGACCTCTTATATTTATGAACTATAGAATATATTATCTAAATGTAAATTATGTTCTTATATAATTAGCTTAGTTTTCTTGTAAGATTGACAGTTTGCAAGTTGCTGCTGAAATGTTGATTATTTGTAGTTAATTTTTAGAGGGAAAGTATGGTTACGTAATATATTTACATATTCTTTACATTATATTATCGTTACGTATATAAGAAATGTTCAAAATTATCAGAAATTGTATTAAATATTTTATACTCTTGTGTTTTGTTTTCCTGAATCATTAATGTCCTGGTGTTATATTTAAAGTCATATGTTTGTGTTTGCAGTCTTGTGAATAATGTATGTTTCAGCTTGTGCACGTGACTTGTTTTAGGTAAATGTGACGAGGTAATGCGACAAGTAATGGAGTACTTGAACGTTGCAGTGCCTTCGTACAGTCGTGGAAAGGACCCCATGTTCACTCATATTACTAGCCTACATCCGGCAGAGCATCACACTACCACTCATCCTCTCTTAGCTGGTCCAGAAGAAGAAACATCTCCTGACAAACCCATCCTCATAGAGATCATAGACTGCAAGAATGATGCTGGGATATTGGACTTGGCGAAGAAAGAACCTGTCACTAGCGACAAGGAATTCAAGAGCGAGCCGGGCATGTCTCACGATGATAGCTTGATGCTGCAAGAAACAAGCTTCCATTTTGTTAATGTTGAGATCAACAAAGAATCAAGCAGCCAGCATGGATGGAACCAGTTCCTGGACGATGGAGAGCGGGACCCTTTCCATAGTGTGTCAAGTGTGGGTCAAAGGCTGGAAGAAACAATTACTGGTATCAGTTCTGAGGTGTTTGAACGTAGATCTAACTTTAGTGTTGCTTCCATTCTTAGTGGTGGTTTGGAACGTGAGCGTGACCGTAGATATTTATGTTGTCCCAACAAGTTGGTGAGCAAGTGTCAGTGTGATGTCGGTGTCGGCAGTTTTGGCTTGTATTCGTGGCTCGACTGCTCCGAAACTGCGCTCGACTTGACTGTCCGGAGAACACGTTTGGATCGTTCACGTACAAATACTCATGTGACGTGCTCATTCTGTCTTTCGCATTATGATTCGGCCAGCTGCCTGTTCTACGTCCCTCGTCGCCCGGAGTTTAAGATCCTGATGCTGGGTTCGGATCCAGATGCAGCGATATGTGAATGCTGTGATAAAGGAAGTGATGATGAAGAAGGAGACAGTGAAGCGGAGGATGAGGAAAGCTGTGAAAACACAGGTGAAGATCTGTGTACAAAGGAAGGAGAGGGTGTGGGGAAATTACCACTGAACAAAGTTCCTACCATTAACCCTGGCTGGTATGGCAAGGGTTATCGCAAGAAAACTAGAAGAAAGAAAGTTGATTCAAGGTGAAGGTAATTAGTTTTTAATGTGCGTACAGTATTTATTAATTTTCGACTGTTTTATAATTTGTATTAATTACGTCGAGTCTTCAGATAAATGAAGTTCAGTGAATTAAATCGTGGCTATTGTGTATAATGTGATTTCTGAGCAGCTCGTATTTACTTCAGTGATTTGGAGTAGTCTTGGGTAAATTGAGAACTGAAGAAAATTAGTATTGTAGGCAAATATGTGTTCAAGTAAGTGTTAATGTTTGATCAAAAAATATAACTGTTGTGTTAATGTGAAAATTTGTCAAATCAATTTTTTTTGTTAGACATTGGCATGTCTTGTAGTCCAAGTAGTTCTTTATTGTGTTTTGTACACTGTAGTTTTTTGGCCCACGTTTTACCCAATGCCTTTCATTTTAAATGTTACCTAAGCATAAATACCATATTTACCCATGTATCACCTGCCCCCATGTAAGACCCGCACCCCACATTTTCAACATACTGTCAAGTTAAAAAACCCTTTTTAACTATACAGTTTCCTTGTGTTCAAATAAGAAATATTTCGTAAATTAAATATGTAGGTGACATCTTAAGAATCAATTTATGCCCCAAAAGGTTAAATAGTGCTCAGCTTCGTTTAACGTGACACACGTAGCAGCGGTGAAAGCTCAAGGCTGGGATAGCAATTCTTATTGTGTATTTGCTTACAGGGAGAGTTATTATTAATGTTTTTCAAATATTTTTGTCGCCATCCTCTAAATAGCAGGTAGCTACTATCATTGTGACAGGCCAACAATCAACGATTTTTTTTAATTATATATATTTTGATGTTTGTTACACAAATAAATAGGTAGGACACACATTCTAAACGATTCAAAAACTGATTTACTAATTTTTTGACTTATTAAAACTGGTATTTTATAAAGATATTATTAAAGGGAGGTTACTGCTTGGGGGATAAGTTGGCTAGCCTTGTGATTTGTTTTACAATCTTGTTGAAACATCTTGTATATTTTGGAAATTAAAATTTCATGTGTAGTGCTTTTAACTGCTAGTAAGTTTCCAAGTTGCGAATGGCAATTATTATTGACCTTTAACTCCAGTGTTTAATGTGTGCAGTGGTGATTCATTAATGTATGCTTACATGTTTTAAGTTTTTTATCCCTCAACATAATATAATATAATTTAAAAAATTCTTTAAATGCCAAGACTTCTTCACAACATTGTAACTACTGTAATGGTTCACTTTTGCGACATGTTCAAGTCCAAGTTTCTGTCCTTAGGCCGCACAATCAACTAAACCAACAAATGAAACTAATATAAACTGCCTTAAATTTGGTTCAGAATTATACAGCTTAAGTCCGTGGTAATATGAGCATAAAATATGACGAACTAATTTTAGAGTTCTCCGTCCCCATGCTTGACGTGATGGCCTCTACGCCCAAACACGAAAACGAGCCACAGATAGCCATAGCCAAACATAGCACATAACAGATTCTAAATGCAGAAACAAAGCACAGACTAGCCACCCAACACCGGTCATGCTTCCGTCTCCACCGCAGCGCCCCTGGCAGCCACCCAACACACTAAGGCAACCAGACGGTACCCAAAACTAAAATTAACGACGTTCATAATAAACAAATACAAAATGTATACTCACCGAGTACGTTTTAAATAAAAAGATCAGTAATCCAATACAAACTGAATTAAATATCAAATAAAATAATTTAAAACTAATACAGGCAACGGCCTGACATATCCCTTCTAAATTTCTGTCAACAATACCTAAATATAAAGAACTAAATGATGAATAATAACATTTTAAAAAGCACAAAAGAAAGTATACACAGTAATAATAACTTAAAGAACTAATTAAGGCCTACGTCGGTGGGTGGACCGTCTAACATTACCAGGGATGTAGCCACGTGGGGCGGCATGGGTCGGTAAAACCCTCACTCGGAAATTGCCGACCCACACTAATTTTATCCAAAGGCCATAAAATTCCAGCGTATATTGCAAGGAATGTTATCTCCTTGTTGCAACATAAAAATAATGAATTTAAAATAATCAAGTGAAATTAGAAGACAAGCCTTTGTGCTGGACTATGTTCGGTACTTGTGCACTTTTAACAATGGCATGCCCAGATATTGAGTGTGTAAGGCGAGAGTCGAGTTAATGCAAAAACGGCGCTGTCAACGAGTCCAAACTAAGTCACTTATGTCGTTCTTACCCGTTGCGCAGTCGTGTTTACTTTACAAACGCTTGCCTGGCTGACGTGTAGTGCTGATAATGCGTCCCCCCTCTTTCTTTTTATCTTGCATTCACTCAGCTTGCACACACGCGCACGCACACACATATTCTCTCTCTCTCTCTCTCTTCGCTACGGCACAATACTCTTAGCAGACCTTCTTGTATTATCTTTGAAGCAGACAAAGGTAAATGTGCGTCAATCACCAACATCCTGGATAAATTCCATGAAGCCAATTATCTGACCCCAACGTCGGCGCCAGAAATCCTTCATCCTGGAGGAGATTGCAACACAAGCAGTTTCTCACTTCACCAAGAAAACTGAATAAATTACTAAAAACTGCCAAAATTTGAAAAATGACACAGTGGCTGTGTGCGGGTAGATGCAGGAAAGGAAAAATTCTGTTGTGCACACAGTAATAGAGATTATCTTTACCGGCGTTAGTATATGCGTGAAAGTGAGCATATAAAGGCTAGGGGAAGGGGAGGGTCCAAGATTAGATGTCAGGAAGTTATTTTTCCGCCAAGGAAGTGAGGATATAGATTGACATTTCCCGGGAAACGAGTTGCGAGGTTTCCCATGCTAATGTTTGGGAAGATATGTGGGGGAGACTTTTTGTTAAAATTGGGTTGTTTATTTATAACGGATCTACAGAAATTGACGTAAAAATTGTTACAATTTTTTTTACAAGTAACCCACACTCCCAAATTCCTAGCTACATCCCTGCATTACTTAAAATATTTTAAAGAAAAAGGTATTGGATTTAGTTGTATAGATATTTCCACATTGTCTATTCTACTTTCACACACAGTACATTGGGTTCGAAAGATATCCAATAAAATAAGTCCCGTAAAATAAAAGTACAAAAAAATATATACGAAAAGAAAGAAATTAAATTGAAAACAGTCATTTAGCTACATTGCTGTAGTGAGGGGGGAGGAGGTATTTCTCAGCATAGTTATGGTGCCATTTGTTAGATAGTAGCACCGTACAAAACACTAGATGGCAGTACCTGTTCTAAAAAATAAGGTTACAGTTACCATCGTTAGTCGCGTTTCTATTATTAACTCTCTCGTTTCTATGGCTCAAGGCTGGCTAGTGTTTTACTACACCACGCTGCGCTGCAAGTGCCTAGGTGCACGCTGGCTTGGTTTCGCTCGGCACGTCCCAGCCAGTGGGCCGGCTACCGCCACTAATTGTATGCATAAGCATTGTGTTGTCTGATGGTAATGCTGACATTGTGTATCTACATTTTATGAGCTACATTCTCATATTGAAGAGTTCACATTTATTTTTTTACTATCGTAAATCATTCCAGCAGTCTGTTATGTACAGTTACAAATTTTCCAGGCGCTACTTATCCAAAAACATTGAATTCCATGTATGACCTGCATCCTGAATTTTCAATTTTGTTTTTGAGATAAAATGTGTAGATGGTACGTGGGTAAATATGGTAATACTGTACGAGTGTTGATGGGTCCATAAGGATTTTTGTTTGTGTCATGTCATGGTAAAATGATGTTATTTGCAAGTTTTTGCAGTGGCTTTATTGAATGTAAAAATAATTACCAACCTTTTTCCACTGCCCACTTAGTTATGATAAAGATCTATTTAAATATACTGTCTACAAAAGTATTAAAACTAAAAAACAAAGAAAGATACAGATAAAATACAAAAGAATCTGAAAATTTAACTTGATTGTTTAACCAAAGAAAAGCAGTTTATAAAAATTAAAACCCAGTAGAAGTGCAACTTTACTACGAGTGCATGCTGGATTTTTCAAGGCAGCCATTTTACGAGTCCAATCTCTCGAACAGTAAAATAAAAAAAATAATTGAGAAAATTAAGAAATCCCAAAGGTAAAAATAAAGTTATCCTGTAAGTTGTTGAAAATAAGTCTGCGAGCTTACTGCGATAAAATATGTAATTTGTAGGTGACTAATTATAACTGGCATGCCATGAGATAAAAAAGATAAAAGATACTTGGAATATTGATTAAAATGTGCAGCACTTGAGATGCAAAACATGGTTGCTGACATATTGTGAAGGAAAAAATCACTGAGCATGTGCCTACCCTTGGCTTCTACTCATATTGCCAGTGCCAGTGGTCTTATACGTACAGTGGCTGGCAATATCTTACCTTTCTCTCTCTACGCCCTCTGCAGTTCACCCCTCCACTCCTCCCGGTAATGATTTATTTCCTATTCCAACTGCTTCACAAAAACAGTTATGCAATACTCTGGCAATGCAAGTGAGTGACTGAAGTTCATGTGCTTCTTACACATAGAGGTTTAAATTAGGGGTGTGCAAAGCTTCAACTCAGTCGATTAGAATATTTATGTGCCGAATATTTGCCCCAAAAATGATCTGAAACTTCAAAGTTAACAAGACAATACAACCACTTTTATGCTCTCGAGATAAAGCAACCACTTTTGTGCTTCCGAGATAAAACAACCACTGTTACACTCCTGAGACAAATTAACCACTTTCATGCTCCTGAGACAATACGACTGCTTTTATGTAACCGAGACCAAACAACCACTTAATGCTCCCAAAACGAAGTAACCATGTCTATGCTCCTGAGACAGAACAACTTTTATGCTGTATAAAAGCAATATTTGTCTTCATTGAAATTTTTTTCTTAAATCAGAAGCAGATTGTAAACACGCTTACAAAATCTGAAAACACCAACTTGTAATTCTGAGGTTTATGTAATACAGTGTAAGTTAATAGGGGTGGGCGAATATGAAGCAAATTTGAAGTGAATATGTTGAAATATTCACAAATTTGAATCAAATATTAAATTGAATATCAAGTAAATTGAATTTTTAAACAAATTTACAATGCAAAATAATTTACACTGTTAGGAACTTACCTTGAAGGCTAATTTTAAATTGGTTTGGAAAATGAGTTTTGTAGTGATTTGCAAAAAATGTTTTGACTGGAATTATTTATGTAATTGCTCAGGATGTTGTTTCAGATGATTCTGTAGGGTTGTAGTGGTATCTAAAAGAATCCCAAAATCCCAAAAAAATTCAGTTGGTTTTATAAAACTTAACAGACCCTAAAATCGTATCTTTTTCTAATTATTTTATGAAGTACCTGTTGGAATTCAGAATATTTTCTTGCAAGTTTTGTTTGTAGCTTCATTACCGCTGACACTTTTAGTAAAAAATAACCAAATACTGCTCCTGGATTTTTTGGTAGGTGGCCCAGTATTTGTACCTGAAGTTCTTGGCTCCATTAGTTGATTTTAGGAAATTGCCAAAATAGTTTCCCAGGTTTTCTACTTCTATGTAGTCACATTTGTTACTTTGTATTCACGAGGCGCTTATGGAAACCTACTAGGAATATTCCTGCTGGGTAGCATTGGTCACGTGACTGGATCTACTCACTGCAGAAGCGGTTGTTTCAGTCGCCGATCTGGCAGACCCGTGTTATTACACCAGGTTAAAACAGTGCTGAATATCCTTTTGTGCTGGTATAATATATGCATGTAGCATTAAAATTGTGTACTAGTAATAATAATTTATTTCATACCTGAATTACGTACTCTGGCAATATTTATACTTGATAAACTGCTGCAGACTTCTTTCTCAATAAAAATAATATCTGACATCGTATTTTCCGTGAACATGCATTCAAACTGTCTTACAATATATTTTCTATTATTTACACATGCGGGAGAGTTTGTTAACGTTTTACGCTCGCTTTCCTTTGTATTGCCTGCTTGCTGCTATCTACACATCTCCCCAGCAGGGTAGATCTACGTGGATCCGGCAACGGGATAGAGTTGAACAATTTGAGATCTTGAGGGCCGGTTTAAATTTATCGCATGACGTTTCCGACCGATTTACTCTCTATCAAGTGGATCCAAAGTAGTTTCCATAAGTGCCTACTGATTTCGCATGTATACTACATCTCTGAACGTGGTCGCAATATGGCCATGATCATTACGTGATCGACACACAACTTCACTGCAAAAATGTCAGTGGTCCAGCAGCATTACATTTGTTTTTAACTGATCCGCCTCTCGTGTTGCAAACAAACATCGCTAGCTCGTTGTGCATGCAGATAAATCTCCTCCTCCGCCTTCATCCTTCTAGCACCCCCTCCTTCATGTGTGTGTGCGCGTGCGCATGAGTGTGTGCATGTGTGTGTGTGCGTGTGTGTGCGCGTGTGTGTGCACGTGTGTGTGCACGTGTGTGTGCGTGTGTGTGTGCGCGTGTGTGTGCGCATGTGTGTGCGCGTGCGTGTGTGAGGTGAGCAGGTGACTTCCAGGCACAAGATAGTTTCCCCAAGTGTCTTTTGCACAATAAATGGGCTATTGTCTTATACACGTTAAATTGACACTTTGTCTAATTCACAGTAAATTGACACTCTGTCTAATACACAGTAAATTAACATCTTTCATTTTAGGTTTTTTAAACGTGCATGTTAGTATTTCAAACACTTGATTGCACAACAGCACGACACAAACTGTCAACACAATTGGTATTTAATTGAAAACATAAAGATAAACAAATGCAAGAAAGGAGAGGGCAACACTATTTAATTGATGGGAACAATACAAAGAGGGGAGAAGTGGTGACGGAGTGGACTACTAGTACTAGGTTGAAGTTATTCCGCATGCAAATACACACTCTGCTGAAACACTGTGCTGTTTCTATTTTCAGCAGCCGGTCATCTGGCACTGGATCTGTCACTGTTGCGGAATCTGTTGCTTACTGTGGCCATGTTTCAACAGCTAAGACGAGGCAGTGCTGATTCTGCTCATGCAATGGCAAACTTATTACGGGGTGTCCAGCATTCAGGAAATTGCGGGAATTACAGGAATTGTACTTGATTTTCTCAGGGTCGGGAATGTGCTGAAATGTACTTGAAATTTTTCTTTTCTGCGGGAATTTCTATGCTACCAATCATTTTGTTATGTCATTAAGAAATTGTACGGTACTTTGACAACTGCAATATTAGTTATTTCTAGAAACAATTGTTTTTCACAATGAGTAAATTCACGAAATTTTGTTTAAAATTTCAAGTCCAATCTTTCTGGTGAATTACAAAATAAATGCGAAATTTTTAACGGGTTCCATAGTAAATAATGCCTTTGATTCGAGAATTGATTGCAAATAAATTTTTGTAAGCGAAAGCGAGATTCGAGTATATCAAATTATACGAGAAAATGATGGGTCTATGTGTAGTTTTAGTGAATGCTTGGTATGTGGTAATTTTTATGTTGTTTAACATTGTAATTAAATAAAGTTTGAACAGCTGCGGAAGACTGTGTTGAGACGCAGATAATGGCGGACGGGGGCGTCAGTTTACGCGCTGGACGCCTTTAGAGAAACAATGTTGAGCCAAGTGATCGATGGGCTGGGGTGATACCGCAAGGTGTTTTCAATTTATGTGGCGGGATGCCTACGAGTTACCGGTTATTTAGATGTTTTGCAAAGCATTACAAGTTGGGCGGTAGACTGCCGATGATGCAGTGGTAACCTTCGACGAAGTTTAACTACGTATTGCTGTGACTAGCAGGCGTATAATCAAGTGCAAACCTGACAAACTTTCCATAGTAACGATCATACCACAGGTGGTCAGTCAGTGAGAGCTTGTTACATGGTTTAAATTGAACGTACAGACTTCTTACTACTCCACATGCTTTACACCACAAAACTTTAGGACGTCTAAAATTAAGACTATTTTTAAGATTCTGCTTTGACAAATCTTTATTTTATAGTGTTAGCTCTTGTAAAAAACGTACTCTTATTTTAATTACTAACAAACTAAGTTGCACAAAACATTAGTGAATCTAGAAAATAGAAATGTTTATTGCATATTACAGACACACTGCATTCTGTGATGCAGTTCTTGAAAACCACGTTGGAAATTAAAACCTACCAGACCTCACAAAAGATAGACGCGACCTGGTAAATATGGCAGTAAATTTGGTTCTGCTAGTTGACAGATTTTCTCGGGGATCTTCCGATTACACCACCCTTTAGTTCTGGTGCTGCGGCATACTCATATGCCACCCATCACAAGCCCAAATACTTTGCTGTTAATTGCTGATCTAAATCGCTTCACTCATTGAAAAACCTCACGACTGGAACATACACTCAATGAAATCAAACAGACCTATTGAAACTAAACAATTTATACTGCAATTAGATGTCATGAGCCAATGGCTATTCGCTGAAATTTATGTACGCAAAGATAAAAAAATTGGATTTTAAAAAAAATCTGGAAGTCTAGTAAAAACTTTTCTTTAGACTTCTTTAAACACAAAAAT
Source organism: Medauroidea extradentata (assembly GCA_003012365.1). Lineage (NCBI taxonomy): Eukaryota > Metazoa > Arthropoda > Insecta > Phasmatodea > Phasmatidae > Medauroidea > Medauroidea extradentata. The sequence continues at coordinate 27,189 of PNEQ01050959.1, forward strand.
GTGTTGTTTTGTGTTTTTGTAACTGTAATTTAATTTCAGTGTTAATTATTTAACTACAGTTTTTCATTAACTTTTCCCTAGGATTTGTTCCCTTAGCATTGAAATTTTGACTTTGATGTGCAGTTATTGGAAAACTATACACGTTAAAATATTGTTCTTGAGAGGATAATATAATCACTAGTAACATAGTAATAGTAACTAATAAACTAACACTACATATGTAGTACAAATCAAATTTTAGAATTTTTCACACTTGAACTACCTTAAACTGCTTTCACGGTATAAAGAATCTCTTAAAAACGAACGTATGTCACAGTATCAGCATCGCCGTCTCTGTTTCTTCAAATTTCTACAGTTTAGTAAAAATATGTAAACAGGTTGTTTTCTCTATCTTCCTAGATAGTATGTATTCAACATTAAAACAACGTAAAACACTTCATAACAAATATAGTTGAAACCATCACTTATTCACTGCACGCTAGTGACAGTGTATGTGAAGACATGGTGACATAGTTCTTACTTCGTCCCCTCCCTCCTTCCTCCCGGCCTTGGCTGTAGGCCGTTATTTATGACAGTGTCATGCTCTGACCATTCTCTATTTGACCTGACACACTCGCCCTCCTGCTGACAAAGGTTCTAAAATGACCTCACACAAGAGAAAAAACAGGAAATATATCCTCCCCACAGCACTGCATATAGCACTTCTCGAGACAGAACGATCCTTGCTTATGTAAAACATACGGTAACTTGAGAGAGAGGAAAAAATGGTTTAACAGTATTAGTTTGCAGTTGTGTTTGCATAAAAAGTACATGTTGTGTGAGTGTTTATTTTAAGGCATTTGTGAGTCCACGTGCATGGTTTAATTATTGTTAATTATTTATTTGTATAAATGTAATGTTTCTTCTGTATATATTTTAACAATTTATTACACAAGAAAACACTCAAGAGGTTCTTAGAGGGGGCGGTTGCTCCTCCTCCCCCCCCCCTTTAAATTCGCTACTGCCACCATCTCTGCCTTCACACTCTTAACCAGTGCGAATCTTATCTTTCCTCTCTCTTTTGTATGTTGCCAGCCACGTTTCCTTTCTCCCCCTCCCCAGACCATTCTATCGTAGCCTCCCTCATGCTGCTTCACAGGCTCGCTCGGTTCATCCTTCCGTATTTTTTTTTACATACTAGTGAGGCACTAAAATTTTTTTCCCCCGTAACTAGTTGCAAAAATCGGGGTGCGCACTATACAATACACAAGGGCTCACTATACACAAGTATATACTGTATTTTAATTAAATACTGGACTAAAGTAATAATTGTATACACCTTAGCCACCTTTAAAAATAACAAAATTGTATGGGTATTGCTTAGCTTGGGTAGCACAAGTTAACATGGTATCGTGTTTAAAGCTCTGTACTGAAATTTCTCAGGAAATGTGGGAAATTTACGGGAAATTAAAATGTTACGTTGCTGCCGGCAAGCCTGTGCACCATTGCATGTAGGCCTATAGGTATTTATTGTCAGGAGGCCCACAAGTATTTATGGGAATACAAAATCTCATTATAGCATGTACTGTACTTAAAATATTTTGCCTCATTTTTACTCATTTATGTATATATTTTGCTCTTTACATATTCGTATGGCCTTATATAGGCTATGCCAAAAAGGCTAGACCCCCGATTTTATGAACCCTGCATTTTACGGAGGTAGCGATTTTACAAATATACTCTCGGGAACCGTCAAAAAATCACAAAAATAAAAAAAAAACCATTAAAGCTGTTAAAAAATGTGACGGCGCACGTCGGAGAGTAACGTTCGGCCTGTGAGCACTGCTACATATGTTGCACAGTTTGTCTACCCCACATTTCTTTATAATAAAGCAAAATCTTGAAATTTTACTCTTTGTAGATAACAAGGCTGTGACAGCTAGAGTTACATGCTTGTCTCATCGCTGGCTGATCACCCCCTCCCCCTCCACAACATCCCTCCCCAAACATCAGAGTGGGAAACAATTTGCATAGCATTTCCCGGGAAATGTCAATCTATATCCTCGCCCCCTTGGCAGAAAAATATCTTCCAGGCATCCAACCTGAAACCCTCCCCTTCCCCTAGCCATTATCACCTCACTGTCACGCGCCAACTAACGCCGGTCAAGATAATCTCTATTACTGTGTGCACAACAGGATTTCTGGCGTTGACACTGTGGTCAGATTATCGGCATCATGAAATTTATCTGTGATGCAGGTGTATATTTACCTTCGTCTGCTTAGAGTATTGCGCCGTAGCGGAGTGTGTGTGTGCGAGTGACTGCAAGCGAAGTGAAAGCCAGACAAAAAAAAAAGGGGGGGGGGGATGCATTTTCAGCACTAAACATTAGCCAGGGAAGCGTTTGGAATGTAAAAACTACTGGGAAATAGGTAAGAGCAGCATAAGTGACTTAGTTTGGACTCGTTGACGGCACTGTTTTTGCATTAACTCGACTCTTGCTGTACACACACAATTTCTGGGAATGCAGTCGTTAAAAGAGCACAAGTACCGAAAATAGTCCAGCACAAAGGCTTGTCTTCAAACTTTACTTGATTTTTTTAATTCATTATTTTCGTGTTGCAAAGGATATAAATAATACACCAGCTTCACGGCCTCCAAAAAAAATGTTGTGTGCGACACTACTAAATTTAGTTTCTTTTGACAAGAGTCTTGTAAACTTTTTTAGGTTTATTTTTACATGCAATGCTACAGACATCAAGACTACATGATCTTGGTGTTTTATTTATTTTTTGTGACATGGGTTGGTCAGATTGATCGTCCGTAGGTGTGATTTTTAGTCGGAAGAATATCGATATAAATTTAAACTTAAGTTATTATTTGCCATTTTTCGTGTGAAACGATACGGATGTCAGACTATGTATTTACAAGAAGATACTCGGTGCTCAGTGTTCTCTTTTTTTCTCTCTATGACATTGGTCGGTCATATTTACCATTCAGGGATACCCTTTTAATCGGAAGATCTCAGTCTTGTGGTATAAATTTATATTTTAATGGTAACTTGTCTTACTTTCCCACAAAACGCTACGAAAATCAGGACCCAATGGATATACTTAGCAGTGACAATGCAATAAATTTGGTAAAGGAGTGGGGAGCAAAATTGGCCTCAATCGATTTTACGAATGTCGTAAATGGAACCGTCTGTATTAGGAAAATTGAACGTGTAGTGTATTTCATTTTTAAAACATGTTATTGGGCTTTTGGGGTTCTGGGGGTCAGAATTGCTCGGAAATGATTTTGCGAAGTCTTTCTCGGGCCTAAACAGGCCTTGTAAAATTGGTGTTATACTATGTTAATGCAGCTTTCCATATCTTCAGAACTTACTTTTTAAAGCACGAAAAACTGTGTTGTGATGACTGAAGTTAAGGTCATATAGTAATATGTTAGTCCTGAATTAATGCCACTTTTTGTAGATACCATTGATACCTAATGTAGACTTGGGGTAATCACATTAATATGCTGTTTCTTTTATAGAAACAATAAATCCAGTTTCTGTTTTGTTTGCTTTGCATTCTGGACTTACATTACATTCTCTTGTGATATTTAACACACGTAACTGACTCGTCTGTAAAAACTTTATAACCAAACTGCCACGCCTGAAGCGTTTACTTTACTGTGAACAGATTGTAGGGTAGTGTTGGATTTGCTTTTATCTGCGAATGTGACCTACACTTGGATGTGAATATTTTTAGATACTCCTGACATCCGTCAAACTGTATTGCCACGAGGAGAGCAAAACCAGTAAGGGAAGTACAGTCATTGCTGCCTTTCCTCTGAAGAGCTGTAGTGCCTACACACAGGCTTTTTAGCCACCCTGATGGTACGTAACAGCTGTCAACCAATACACCAGCAAGAGTGCATAATGTTACAGCAGGCTGCATGATGCTGCTGTATACTATTCAAGGTCACTCAGATAAGACGAGGGTCAGTTATAAAAATTTTCGCCGCCATTATGAACTCTAGTCTTAACGAGGTTTCACTGTATTTGGAAAATAAAATTGCAGTTGGCTTGTTTTGATTGACTTCTAACCCGGCAATGATAGCGTAGGTGAGTAGAATCGGCATTATCTGAAATAGTTTTGTAAGTTCTGCCGACACCCTGGTACTGTATCTGTATCAGTTCAGCACTAACGTGAAGCATATCTGCACTACTGTAATTCATTTTGAAAACATAAGTTTTGTTAAATATCTAGCAAACATTACTTTTACATACAAAAGACTCAAATACCATAAAGTATTGAGACAACATTCAACAAAGCCATGTTGATGCAGCACAGAATTACTTACGTAAGCAGAAGTACAGTTTATTTGCTGGTTTAACACTATATGTGTTTAAAAGAATTAACTCGACTCATAATTTCATGAACAGTGCGTTATTGCAGTTCGTAAAATGTGCATTTCACATGACAGGAGAGTACAATGATCGTGCTACCTATCTGGCATATGAAGAAACATTTGTCCCCACCACGGGTATGTCAAACTTTGGAAATAAATTAAACATTCGTGTATTGCGTAGTCACGGAACTCCTGATTTATTTTTACGGAATATACTGGCTGTGAAAGTGATTCCTTACGACATCTTATACACTTAGTTTTTGACGATTGTAGGTAATAACGTTGTAAGTGGCATTTTTGGCTGGTTGAAAGTTGGTATATGCAATGGTGTCACTATCTATCCTCTATCTTGTGAACGAACATACAGTTTCGGTATCTGTCCGTTCTGTTCGCTACTTCTACCTACGCTTGCATGCCGCAATAAGTCTTTTTACTAATTAACTTACTATGAAATGTCAAAGGATTGTTTTGATATTACTTTTAATTAATATTGAAGTTTGAGACCGTATCACCACGGTCTCGTGAACAATCACGGCCGAGATACCTGGACAAGCTGTCCGGCCTCAATTTCCACTAACACCCTTCCCCACAAGCGTACTCATTTAAAGTTCACACACAGACACAGGGACTATCACTACGAATAAACATGAGTCAGGGAGGAATTATGTTCGAAGGGCTGTATATTGAACAAA
>PNEQ01050960.1:0-32254 GCA_003012365.1 Medauroidea extradentata
CAAATGTTGTTCTTGGGCTGAGACCCAGGACCCGGATTAATCCGGATCAGTCATCCGCGGGTGTGAAAAGGGGTCTTGAGGGAGGAGGGGGTGGCGTTTCTCCAGCCGACTGCAGCGCCAAGCGGCAAGGCAAACAACGACCCACTGTTTGCTCCGTGTGTGCCGGGGATGGGATTGTCGCAAGGGGAGGTGGGGAGGGGATGAGCTTGGTTGTCTCGACTGCTGTGGCGACGACGCCGTGTGGAAACCTCCGTTATTCAGCCGAGTGTTTGCCAACCGCGTCCCTTGGGGGGTCATTAACTGCCAAGGCTGCCCCACCTCCCCTAGGCTAGCTACTTGTAAATTTGCTCCTCGCTAATTATCCGTAGCTTTTCCTCGCCTCGACAAATTTTATAACCGCCTTCCGTTACGACAACAAGCTTGCAGATAGTCGCCGGTTTGGCACGTCTAGTTATAGAATCACAATAGCGTGACAGATGCGACGCGAAGCACGCGATGGATGATACGCTAAAAATTCTCGTTACTGCGAACATTAGTTCGTCTGCCACGCGACCAGTACTACAAACATACTAAAGGTAAATAATTACCCGTCACTACGTGCCAACTACGAGTACGAAGTTTGCGGTGTTAACTTTTTTCTTGTTTATTTGTAATTTATTTTACGTACCCACGCTCATAGAGTGGGAGTAATGCTACCCTGAAAATAAATTTTCGAATTACAAATTAATTAACATCTCAAAAACTACTGCACATTAAAGAACGATAAGCACTGTATCAACAATGAATGTTATTTATTCTCAGGAATTTAGTTTATTAATATCACCGGCACATAATTGTTCAAATGGAGTACAAGGTCTTGTTTTGGCTTGCAACTCTGGGACAAGTGATTGTTATTCATGTTTTACTACTGAACATTGATCAGGTGTAAAATGGTAATAAAAATGTAAGTCTTATCATATAGTGCTAGAGTGAACCATTTTCGAGAAAATGGCATGTCAAATTTTTGCCATTTTATATACAAAAAATGTATCGCCTGAAACATATGGAGGCATGCGACTGTCTTGTACGACGGGTAACCTAACAAATAGGCGCGTCGAAATTGATGCGATTTCGATAGCTTTTTGAATCGAAGAATTGAAACTCAGGTGGTTTAGAAAAGTAGGTTACATAGCACGGTAAAGCACTTTCCAACAAGATTATCTTTTTTATTACACTTTTGCACCTGGTTAATTTTCTGTAGTAAAACATGAATAACAATAACGTGTTCCAGAATTACAAGCCAAAACAAGACCTTGTACTCCATTTGAACAATGATGTGCCGGTGATATTAACAAACTTAATTTCTGATAGTGAAGAAAAGTCATTGTTGATATAGTGTTCAGAGTATTGTTGTTTAATATCTACTAGTTTTTAAAATATAATTTAATTTTTTATTCGAAAATGTCTATTTTCAGGTTTCCATTACTCCCAGTACATGCATTTTTGGGACAAATTAAAAACACGTTTTCCTCATAGTTTATTGTGAGCTATCACCATAAAAAATTTACACAATCCGTCCCGACTCATCCTGTAAACTATTCCGCAGGGGTTGGCCATGTTTATAGAAATGTAAAGGTGATACTTGAAGCCGCTTTTTTGGGCGTCACATCATGGCGACTTCTTTGTTTGTTAACCTATTGTAATGTGATAACATCGCAATCAAGCATGTGGTTCAAGCAAATAAGTTGTCAGTGTTATTAGTTACATAATGTACTTACATTAAGGCCATGATCTTTACTTTCTACGGTTTTTGCGAGTGTTAATTTCTTGATCTTAAACGAGAGCAGATGATATCGAAAAACTGTCTGTCAGTTTTGTTTAAAATGGGTTTTGCCGTGACAGCTATTTTTTTTTTCAAAGCGAGAAGCTAAACGGTTTCAACTAATAAGTTAACTAACCAGAATTTCGTTGTTACATAATTAGCTAAAACTATAGTATTTACTGCCTTGAAATAAATCAGTCAACATGGAGAAGATTTAAAAAAAAACTGCCAAACAGGTATTATTATATCTCGTTTAGACATAACAAATTAATATCGCTAAATAAGTAGAAACTATAGAGCATGGCCTTAATATCTCAAACGTTATAAGTATTTAAAGGTGAATAAACACAAGTATTCATAACCTCAAAAGGTCTCAGCGCCATAATGGAACGCCCAAAAACGTGGCTTCAACTAAGTCGCAATAAGAAATTGCCTTACTGTATTTACCTCTATGCCTATCCCCTATCTCAAAAAATAACAAGAATATACCATTTCGTTACAGAAACGTTGATTATAAGTCTCTAAAATATACGTTAACGAATAATAAAAATATATTACGGATACTGTCAACCAGCAGCCTAGCGAGAGTGACAATATTAAATTATTTTAAGTGGTGTTCAGTACCTGTTGCACCTACGTACAGTACCATAGCCAACTTTAGTAGAAGGCCGCGTTCTTAGATCTGGCAACCCTGCCAGGAAGGGTTATTTTAACACTTCTTTTGTCTCGCCAGAGGCAGTGGCTTCTCCTGATTCACCGGTATGTAGGGCATAATAACGAATCAGGTACAGCAATTGTCTTTGGAGAGCTACAAGAAGTGTTAAATAAACTCTTCTTGGCAGGGTTGCCAGATCTAAGGCCGCGGCCTTCTACTAAAGACGGCTATGACAGTAGGCCTACACTGCGCGCCAGCTTAGATGGCGAGTGGCAGCTACTGAGTGAAGGGCACATTCAAGGAAATCAAGCAGCAGGTCGCTGCAAAAACACGTAGTAGCCTATAAATATCGGAATGAAATCTACCAATATAAATTAGCCATTCGAATTTAAAACTGTAGTAATATTATATGTAACACATTCCAACTCGTTACCCGCCAACTTACATGGCGCGTGCTGTACAAGCCACAATTTACATCTGGTTCGTCTCGGCGCGAACCACTTTGCGACATGTTCTTATAGGATGTTTTTTCAATTATATGAATATTTTGAGCGGATAAGAACATCCATGTCCAAAAACACTTGAAGACACCTCAGCATAATTTTTTCTCCCCCTTATTTTATTATTGTAGCAATATTTTCGTTTTCCCAGGGCAAAAAAAAAAAAAACAATTGTATGTGTCCGAATGCGGCGTCGTGAAAGTTGATTGCGTAAACCTCACCGAATGAAATTTAACCGACTAAACCATTACTTGCTCTCGCCGGAGCCCTGGGGCAGAGAGCGCCCTTAAGGCGGCCGCCTGTGTGTGTGTTTGTGTGTGTGTGAGGTGAAAATCGATGAGGCGCTACGAGCGATGTCGGCCGGCACATGTATTGCAATATCACCTCTACGGCCAGAGTTGTAAACGCGCGCACAGTGTTCCCGCCGCAACGTTTTTACTGTGGGACTAAGTGGTGAGCCTATCATTTTATTGAACGCATCATTGTAGCGAAGTCCAATATACTTCTACCTCAATTTAGAACGAATCCTTTACATATGTCTTGAGAAACAGCCGCGTGAAAAGCCGATTTTAGCTATGTTTGAGGGCTTTAAAATACTGCTTCCAATGTGCATGAGGTCTTAAAAGTCACATTCACTAGTAGTGTGAAGTTTGTTTTCTTTTCGTAGGTAAGCATTGTAGGCGCACGTTTACTGGTCTCTGAGAAAAAACGTAACTCCGAACACGATGCATGCAGTTAGAGCGCCAGCCAGGCGGCCGCCTTAAGTTAGCCGCCTGCCCTGGCCGCTGTAAGGTGTGCAGAGCTTCGACCGTTACAATATTATCCGAAAACGGTTCAGCATGCGTAAGGACCTTGCCTACCTCAGAGCTCTGGTGGTAGCAAGGGTAGGGTTTTATATGTTAAATCATATTCCGTGGGGCTCAAACTCCTTTTGTGATATCGCTTCCGGACAAAAACAATTTTCTGCATCGATAAATATAAATTAATAAAATTGCAGGTCATAAATTGTGAATAGTCCATCTCGAATCTTTTCAGTGCGTAAAAACCAGTAAAAATGCTATTTTGCTAATAGTTTTCAGGGTATTAAAATAACTGCATAAAAGATCCTTTGTTAATGTGATGAATAAAAGTCAGTGGTGGCGTATATGTAGCTTCAACACATACTGAGCCACAAGGAAATAACATGTAGAACCGTATGCTTGCTCCCGCCGTGGCACGTTGTAGGTGGTCACCTTAAGTTATGTATACATAGGAATAACATTATAAAGTCCCGTGATATTTCGCGGGTTCAACAACCAGCAGGCTGGACTGCACAGACCTATGTACACTATGTCCTCAGCTACTTGTACATTGTCTGCTGCTCCAGTGCAGTGAGCATTTGGATATTTGACGATGTAGCGCGGGAGTCTATGAGTGTTTTTATGCATGTCCGCCATTGGTTCGGAGTCCTCAAGGTCACTTTTAATAAACAATAACCCAATAGAAAAAGTTTCAAACACATATATGACTTAGAAATCCAACCTCTCCTCAGTTGAATCCGCTAAATTTCCGGGACTCTAAAATTATTTAAAGGAAACTACACGTGTATACCGATTGCAGACCGTCGATGTATCAGTGTTTCTTTTTACGCTCCCGAATCTGGCGAAAATGGACGTTTTATGGTCCTTTTAGGTATGAAAATCTAGGTACAGAATCAGCGGCGTCATTTCAGGTTTTTCTAGGGGGCAAGATTTTTTTTTTCGGTGACATTGACCTTGTTGCATCTTTTTTATTAATTAAGCATGTATAAATTAGAAACTTTAATAATAAAACAACAGTTCTATTTGCTTAAGTTAGAATTATTTAAATAACAAAATATAAAAAAATATATAAAATTCTAAATCTAAGGGGGAGGGGGGCCTTTGTTACCCCCTGCCCCCTAAATGAGGCCCCTGTTCAGAACCTTTAAAAAGGCATAAGCAGTACACCTGTATATTGAATGTTAAGTTATAAGAAGATAGGGTCACAACTGAATGCCTCGTAGAGCCGAGTAGCCGGTGAGAAGACTGCACTTCAGTTCAGAGACTTGCGCCTAGAGTCTAGAATGAGACATAATGCGCGTGCTGTGTCGTCCTTATTGCTCCTACACGCCTAGGCCTCGAACGCACAAAATACATTCACTTAAGCGGCTACCTTAAGTCAGCTTCAGACGTTAACTTTGGAGAACTATGGAATATATTAATCGTGCCTGTCACATATACTCCATTTCGTATAAGTTTGGATAAATCTGGCAGCAACTTATGAGCAATAATTTGTAATATTTTGTTATTTGCGTCACTACGCAAGACAAACTTTGGAGTATAAATGCTGAACTGGACATTTCAGGTTCATTTTAGAGCTAAAAATGTCTTGCAATGCGCAACATATCACAAAATAGTGAAAATTATTTCCCATAAATTGCTGTCAGATTTATCCAAACTTATATGAAACAGAGTATGGCAACGTTTATGCCAATGAGTAGCAAAGAGATACAAATGGGCAAATAGAAAAATTAGAACTGTCTTTAATATTAGAAGTTTCTCCGTGAAAATCGCAGGCCTTTTGCATTTTAATCCATACAACCACAATGCATCTTTGATATTGAGTTTGCAAAAAGATTTGCGATAAAGATTATTATTTATATTTCATAAGCAGATGTAACTCGAGGGGGTTTGATAAAACGCCACCGTTTTAGCTTACAAGAGCGTGGTATATAATTCAGCGCAAAAAACATCAGTTCAGAATTGTAGATTTCTGGAAGACAATTTACAAAAAATTAATAAACAGCAATCTCAGACAATTGTTTTTGCCAACTTTCTGAGAAAAATTTTTTCTCAAATAACGTATATCCGAAGACCGATTTCCGACATCAGAATCTCGTGCATTTAATCGTGGCGCAAGAGATCACTCGTAACAAATTCGTCATTCCAGGTAAATGTTTGCTTTTAGAGTTGGCTAATATCATTGTCAAGGATTGCTGTTTTGTAGTTTTTCTATATTGACTTTCAAAAAGTATAAATCGTAATTGAAGAACTAAGTGCTTATTTATCTACCACGCCCTCTCAAGGGCGTCGCCAACCCGCGCGTGAGAGGCTCAAAAAATGACGGAGCAGTAAGGTCGACTTTGAAGCGCGCATCAAATGCCGCGTCGCCTCAACAAGCAAAGCAAAGGTCTGATCTAGCGTGCAAGGTTCCCGCCGAACGGTTTTTTCTACGCGACATTAAATGGTGACCATAGTTTTATTGGTGGAAAGTCTGCAATTAAGTTCAGTGCAAGTTGCAATCTAGGTTTCACGTACATCCGGTTAGTACATTTTGAAGTACGGAAGTCTGAAAAGGCTGTTTTTAGCCATGTTGTAAGATTTAGAAACAGGGTTTTTAAGGGCTTGTTCCCGAGTTTTTTTCAGACTGGTGCCAATAACTCAAATATTTTTTAACCAAAAGTTTTGAAAAAAATTTGAGTCAATGTGCAATCACACGATGCACAATACTGTGGACGCGTTTTTTAAAAATAATCTACCATTCGCCAGAAAAAAAAATCCTTCATTTTTCTTATTTTCACGATGAAAAACGTGGTACTTTGGGTAATGAAATCTAAAAAACCGTTCAGTATAATTCTACAAAATATTCAGCTACAAATTATAACATATTAGTGTCAAAACTGTGCAGCGAAATTTTGATATGAGTATTAGGTAGCAATAAAAAAATATTTTCGAAATCACTGCAAAACTCCGTAACAAGGCCTTAATGAGCGTGACGTCATAACAATGAGGTCCCGACCTTGTCTGAAGTTTGTTTTCTTTTCGTGCGTTGGCACAATGGGCACAAGTGGAATATTTTCGTAGAAAAAACCTGTTTACGAACACACAGCAACGCATTTGAAGTGTGGGGTAGGCGGCAGCATACCATGCACCACACGCTTCAAATGCGTTGTAATGTAATTGTAAAGAGTTATTATTATTTTTAATTTTTACGAAAATTATTTTACGTGTGCCCATTGTGCCAATGTACGAAAAAAAAAATTACACACTTCGGGAAAGGACAAAACGATATTGACACCATACTCATTAAAAGCCTTGTCCCCGAGCTCTCCAACAGGGCTAAAAACGACATTTAAAAACAGCCATACTACAAAATTTACTAACCAGATATATGTGAAACGCGTGTACTGATCTTTTATATAGACTTTCCAACAATATAAGTATTATGTTCGCCGCTTAGTGTCCATACTAACAATAGATCGGCGGGAATTTTGCACGCTAGTTCAGCGCTTGGCTCATTGTGGCAATGTGGCATTTGTTGCGCGTTTCAAGATCGCCCTTATAGCTTAATCGCGTCTGAGCATCTACCGTACATATATGCGGCGCCCTTAATGGGGATGATTCATGTGAGATGATCAATGGTAAAGTCAACTCTACGACGCAGAATTCGTACACAATTTCTCCCACAGCTACCCAACAACAATAAATAAATATGTCCACACACGTATATTTATACTGAATATTGTTAAGTTGTAGACACTACCTCGGATTAATTTTTTGGTTGTAAGAAATAACTTCCTGACCTGTTAAAATGGAAATTGAACTGTTTTAGAGAATTGAAAACACAGAAATTTTTTCTTTGAAAGAATTGTACAATGGGAGTGCATGACTAGATTTAGTTTCTTAGACATATTCCATTGCGATATAGATGACTGTCAAAGAAAACTAAAGATATTGAAAAAAAAATCATAAATAAGCAGAGTATGCTTTAGTCAACAGAATACATACACAACATAAAACTCCAAAAAATGGAATCGGGTCAAATCAAACAAGGAAAAAACTGATAAATAAATGAAAAACTAATAATAAACAATCAAAAAGAAATTCTAGTTAACATACGACACAACGATGAGACGAAAAAAAAACACAGTAGATATCAGACACGAACATAAAAACAACAAACGACACAACGATGAGACGAAACAAAACACAGTAGTTTTCCAGACAGACAGTATAACGTCGTTTCGGGAACTGGAATATGTTCCCGTCATCAGGTAGACACACACGGTTCAGAAACACGAGTGCGTCTGATGACTAACGCATACTCTGCTTATTTATGTTTTTCTATTATTTTTTTTAGATTTATTTGAAAGTCATCTATACCGCAATGGAGTATGTCCAAGATTCTAAATCCAGTCACGGAAATATTATTTCGCATTAGTAAAATAATTCACATGAACAACTCTGAGACACTTATTGACGACTTCGGAGCCACGTGTAGAAATGTTTCCATATTTAAAAAAGGGCTGTAAAGTATTTAATTTTTAACTTATTTTCACAATTTTTGTAACAATTAAAAACACTTCCGACTAGTGAAGACGTGCCATTAAGCATCTCCTAGCATCTTATTTGTTTTTCTTTGTTTAATTTATTTCTGAAGTGTTAGAGTGTGATGTTGAAAATAATCGAGAAAAGTAAATAAATTGTTAATTTTGACATATTACTATGTGAAAACAGTAAATGTAAATTTTTTGTGCGACGGAAAAGTCATGAAATGTAATGCCCACAGTTTGAATCAAATATTAAGTCAATATTTAGCTGCAAATCAGGTTTAATATTGTACTTTCCGTATAATCTTGGATTTAGTTAAATTTTTCATGACATAACTTACATGTTAATAATTTAAAGACAGTGTCAAGAAAGGTATATATAATATAAACGTTATTTATCATTATTGCTGTGAGCCACGATATCGTATCTTAAGAATGCATGATATATAATTCAGCACTTAAAGCTTTAGTTTATAACTGTATGTTTCTCGAAGCCAATTCGCAAAAATTAAAAAAAAAACAGCAATCCCAGACAGTAGTTTTTGCCAACTTTCTCAGTAAAATTTTTCTCGATTAACGTATGTATGAAGAAAGATCTATGACGCCGGGATCTCGTACATTTAATTGCCGCGCAAGAGATCACGCTTAACAAATGCATAATTCCGGGTAAATATTTGCTAGTAAAGTTCGCAAATGTAATTATTAAGGATTGTTGACTTTCAAAAACTGTAGACCTCAATTCTACAACTCATAGCTTAATTATATACCACGCCCTCTGAAGGATTAACTAATTACATATAGATTTCGGACTCGCATAAAAAATAATGAATGACAGTAAGAACACTTTGACTTAAAAAATTTGTTGAGTAGGGGGCCTATTTATACAGGTCATGATGGGCCTAGAATGTCAAAATTGAATCACAAAAATTGTTACAAGGAGACGAGCCTACAATCAGTGCAGCTAAGAAACTAAGACTGTAAATCTGAATGTACTACATATAGGAGAGCATCTAGAGGTAAATTACGGGGAAATGATCAAACACCACAAAAAAAAAAAAATACTGTTGATTAATTTTAGCATCAAAATATTTACAGTGCAAGGATGCTCTAAATGTCCGCTTATGTTTTTATTACTTTGGTTCCTAAAATGAGACATTGCCTCTCGAATTGCCAAGTATAGTCTTACAACCTGCAACTACAAAACAGGAATATCTTACCTTCTTCCCCCGATAGCCAAAAGTTTGAATAACTGCTACGTGGGAACAGCCTCCTAAATTCAACTTCGCCCAGTTTTCAAGATAAATCCCTGCCATTGGTGTAGAAAAGCTTCTTCTCAAACTCTTGCACGAAATCTGTTAACTATTAACTTCGTTCTTTCCGAACTTCTGAATTTTGAGCACCTTAGTTTCGTGCCGTGTTTAAAGTAGATGGAAAATTCTGCACCAGAGCAAAGATGATAGGCTAAAACTCTTCAGAATTCTATCTCCACTTTTTTTACATACAAAAACGAAGAATCTCTAACGTTTAACAGTGCCCTTGGTTATTCAACTAAAAATCATCGCATATATGTAATTACACTGAACGACGGATTATTAAAACCAATAATCTCCTTTTCTATTTGTTCTGCGGTAGGTATTTTGTTAATCCTAGATGTGGGAAAATATAGTACAACCTTTTCGTAGTTTTGATGAAAATAATTTTTACTTAGGATACTTATTTGTGTATACAATACTACGGTTTTATCTGATTACTTAACTAAATAAGCATCTTAAGATAGGGAGTTCATCGAAAATTGTAATTGTTTCAATAATTTTTACATTTGAACGAGATATGGTTTGTTTTGTAGTCAATATTTTTTACTGCAACGGAATTTTTTTGCTTTTATAGTTTTTTAATAAAGGCATGTCAGTCAAAATTTGCGTAAAACTGTTTTAGGCCTATACTAGAATGGTAAACCAACTTACTAACTGAAATTAAATCACACTGAAAACAATGTCACAGACTACGCCAAGACATGTACAAAAACTGAATTAAACCTTTTTGTACTCAAAAAAACTAGCAATTTTTAAATTTCAAATTCAGTATTTTGTAACAAAAAATTCAATGTGAATTTTGTACATGTCATGGCGTAGCCCATGACATTGTTCTTCATTATGAATTATTTCATTTTGATAAAGAATGTTGGTTTTCCTTTCTAATATAAAACTGTTCTACGCAAATTTAGACTGATATTCTATTATAAAATAAAGTAAAATTCAAGAAAAAAATTCATTGCAGTAAAACTAGTTACAACGTATGTCTACAAAACATCTCGTACAGATTACAAATTTTGAAACAATTAACAGTTTTTGTAAACTCACCCCTTAAAACCTAATCTGATAAGAGTACGTAAATGCGATATCGGAGGTTCAAGACATAGACAGCTAATGCGCTCGGCTCATTTTTCAATATGCGTCACAAAATTAATTTTTTTGTAATAATGTAGTTCAATTAATACAATATAGTTAAATTATTTATGAAATGTAATTTTAGTGAGTGTTGAATTATAGATACTGTGTTTGGTATGCACAATTACAATGTTCAGTGTACTCTTGGACAAAAAAAAAAAATGCTGAAAAGAAAAATTAATCAAAGTCAAAAGGTTTCGTCAGAGGCATGGAAAGGTCAACGTTGGGATTTGCAAGGAAAGATAGGACAAGAGCGAAGGACATAATGTTTCTAAGGCGAATGTTATCTTTGAGAGTGTAAACACATTAATGTGGCAATGACTGGCCGTATCGCTCAAACGAAAGTGACAGATGAACAAATGAGTGCTGGAATAGAGAGACCTAGAGGAAGACCACGTGACAAATGAGACATATCAGGAGGAAAACGGGCAGCACTTGGCTAAGACCGTTCCATGTGTAGATAACTGTTCAACACATTTCCAGGTCCAAGATTCAAAGAGACCACATGACTTAATGATTTAACTGACTCATCATTATATATGTATTATACCCGTTTGTTGATAATACGTTATATAAAGTCCCGGCTTACTTCTTACGTCAACAGTCTGCAAAACTGCTTCATACCGGTAATGGCACCAATATTGCTTCAGTTAGACTATTCTGAGAATGACGTGCAATAACTTTGCTTAAGTCACATACAGTGGTTGTTCCAGATTTTGTAAGTCCTCTATCTTTATCCCTCCCACTTTCCCGTCCCACTTGCCCCCCCTCCCTCCCAAAAAATTCTCGTTTTGAAAACAGCATGTCATGTGAATGATTTGGCGCTGAATTACAGTACAGAAGTATTAGAACTGGTTATTTTTTTTCAATAGGTCATCGTTTCCGAATATTACTATTATTAAACTATTCCCATGTCGTGCCGCGAATCGATGGTCTAGACGTGTGTATGTATACAGTATATCAAGGTAAATGCACTTATAACTACGAGAGCTCTGTTGCATTGTAAATATTTTTGTTCATTCTTAAAATTAGATTATTTGGCTATACATGATCTTGCAGTAGCACCATAGGTGAACTGTATATGCTCAAAGGAAAAATTGTCCCCTCCGCTTGCCCCGAAAAAAAAAAAATCATCAAACCAAAATTTGAGATCGTCTCTTGCTGGCAACGTCCTGGAAGCGTCTAGCGGCCTCAGGGCGCTGAATTCGATTATGCTGGCAGCGACGACTAAGGGTGGAGCGAAAAGTCTGGATCGTGTTCTTAATCGCCAGGGAACGGAGGAGAGATGAGGAGGGGGTGGGGCGGGCTTAACCTTTTATCGACGACTAGACAGGCGCACATCGCGCCCAGCATCTCACGCGCCACGTCATTAGCCGCTTATCTGGCGGGCGCCGCCTAGTCGTTCATTAGCATTACCCCCTGGGGGAGAGCCCAAGGACGCGCATAAGCACGGGATACCCCCACCTTCCTAGTGCATCAACCCCTTCCCTCACCGCCTGGAGCCGCCCCCTTCAGTCGCGGGGTGTGAAGGGGGAGTGGCGCTGATAGTGCGGAATATTTATCGCGACACCCCCCTCTCCCGCCCTATCTTTGTGCTGGGTGTGTGAAAATGATTAACGATTCGGCCTGCAGAGGGAGGGATAGTGAGGAGGGGAAGGGGAGGGGGTTGTTCGCCTCCTTGTTTGCTCCTGATTTAATTCTCTCGACTATCCACGCCCCCCACTTTTCTCCTATGCAAGTGTTGTTCCAAATAGGAATAAAACTACTCGGCTCCGAAGGCAGCAAGACATGTCAATTCTTCTCCAGCGGTTAAGGTGCACGTCTGTCTTGATGTTGAACTGCACCACAACAGTTTAAAAATAAGGATGCCAAACTACTGTACGTGTTTACAACGTATCAATCTGGGCATTGGAAATAAAATTTTTGAGCCCCCAACATGGCTAAAAACTGCCTTATCGAAAATATATATCACAAAATGCTCAAATAGGTACAAAACTATTTAAGGAGTCTACAATATAATTAAGTGCAGACATCTCGCAATAAAATAATATGGTTGTCGCTTAACAATTCCGTGGTTCAAGCGATCCGTCGGAAACATTGCGTCCCAGCGCGCATAGGGGCGATGACACACTGGCGCGCGCGTCAAGAGTGGCTCTTACTACTTCTGAGCATCTTACGTGGAAAACAGACTCGGGCAGACGGCGCCCTAAAGAAGCCTTATATGCTGGTTTCAGATTTCCCCGTATAACGCGTGGGAACAACGGACCAATAAGGCCGGAGTTCCAGTATCGACGAGAAGTGTATCACTTTCATTCGCAGCGCGCTAATATCTTGCGTGCAGTGTTTCCTAGTCGTCGGAAGTGTTCAAGTGCGATAAAATCATAATTCTATATTTTTATGAAATATTGTTAGTTTTATAGAGGATAATTGTAAGTACAGTTCCTTCTTACGAAACAATTTTAGCTCGCATAGTTTTTTCATAAAGGTACGTCGTGACAAAATTTGCATGTTACGCTGACATGCAAATAGTAAAAACCAATTGATATACTTAAATGAAATACTTCGCGGTTAGCTAACATTTCATGAGTTACGCAACGAAGCATTTAGAAGCCCAAACGTTATATTCAAAATTAAAAAAAAAAAAAAAAAAAAAAAACCGCAAAATTACAAGAAAAAGTAGAAAATTCAGCAATTTTTTTAAATACAAAAATAATTAACTGGAAGTTTTTAATACTTTGTTGCGTAGCTCATGGCATGTTATTTCTCTGTGAATTATTTCGTTTTAGTAAGTCAAGTTGTTTGTACTATTTGCATGGCAGCAGAACATGCAAATTTCGACTTTGATGCGCCGTTATGAAAAAACTATGAGAGATAAAATTGTTTCGTAAGAGTAAACTATACTCGCAAGTATCGTCTACAAAACTAACATAATTTCGTACAAATATAAATCTATGAATTTATCGCACCTGAACACCCTTAACAAGTGTCCCTAAGATTTTATTTAGGGATAGTATATATAAGGCATGTTTGTAGTTGTGCGTGTGCATTTCACGAGGCAGACAGAAGTCATAAAAACTAGTTTTTTTTTAGCAATTTGGAAGGACAGTGTAGTGTTCCAAACAAGTATGTTGAATTTTTAAAATTACAGAAGCATAGTCTGAAGTATGTGCTATTTTCGTCAATAAACGCAATCGGAATAAGTTGAGCGGTTTAGCTTAAAATTAATAGGCGTAAATCGCTTCCTACACCGTTCATGCTCCTGGGACAGACTGTTTAAGGTACCCGCCTATCTGGGAGAAATTGAGACATAATGAGACCGAGGAGCGCCTTAAGCATTAAGGGCGACATAGCACAGGCATATAACCTTATCCTAGCCAATTCGTTGAACAAGCGTGCAGACTTCTCGCCGATGGCACGTCCTATTTGTCATTCAAAAGTGACTATAATGAAATGACGTACAACATTGCCCTGCACGTGTTGATACCTTTTAAAAGATTCTGCACCAGCGCTAGATATAGTGCTGGAGGCCTATGTACAAGTATTGACTACAATATTATTACAAATGGCGGCAGTAATTGTAATTTTATGGGTAACAAGTTCTACATGTATGTTCGTAGTAATTTTTCCCCCATTCCACTATTTTTGGAGAATAAAAGTACAGAAAATTGATTAGCTGATTTGATGGAACAGCGTAGTTAGTTACATGTACATCAAAGTATGTCATTAACTTAATATTCCAGTGTGAAAGTTCTCTTATATAAATATCAGCTTAGTTGGTCCAGTGAAATAACATTATTCCTACACAATATTTATGGAGAAAAATACAAATTTTACAATATTTTCTTTCTCGAAAAATAATGAAAACATTTTAATTCCTGTATAATTCCGAACCCTTCTGTTAAGAAGAATGTTTGTGCAACGATAAAGCATGCCACGTGAGCTGTTAAAAAGGTGACTGGCTTTTGCATGTCTATAACCTAGAAACACGAGAGTGCCGCTGCACTTACCCTGCATTTGTATTGTGTATTAATACAGTGTAACGAGACAGCGCTCAGACCCTCGCGGGCGACCCTACGAGTTACACCACCTCTGTATTCCCTTCTCTCCTCTCCCTGCACTCATGGGCGACAGGTGGGTCTGTTTACGCCTTCCATTTTCCTGCTGACGTCATGGATTGTCTAGGAGACGAGCACATGCCGTCACCGCTAAGCCGTTGTTGAAGAGCATGTGCCTAGGCCATCGTCGAAGGTTGCCCTACCATCAGGAAGTTCCCCCGCATTGTGTACAATCACCGAGCTGTGCGAATGATCTGGACATTACCACGGCTGGGTATAAATACAATACAGCCCGCAACGGCTGATCGAGAGAGTTATTGTGGCATTTAGCCTGTGTGTTACTGACGAACTCGGCAGCGAAGACGACGACGATTGCGGCGGCGGTAAGGAGCGGCGCGGGATGAGCACATCGAGTGAAGACAGTGTGAAAAATATGTACGGCGGCGTAACAGTCGTAGCGTGTTTGGATGGTGCAGATGAGTGTTGGACGGACGAGCATTGTAAACAGTGAGATATGTCTGGAAAGAGACATAAGTGAACGGCTTGTGTAATCTGAGGTATTTTTGGTGTGTGGCAGACGCTAACTGTATATTTAGTGAAAACTAATGATTGTAAATATTGATCTACTGTACTGAGTTGAGAGTAACATCTGTATAAGTATTCCAGTATTATTATACAATATTTTAGTAAGGACCTGGAGTAAATAACAATACTTCAATTTTTTTTTTTTTTTTCGTTTACTTTATAGACTTAGATCCCGATCGGCCCTGGCTGCACCCATGGCGGTAAACTTGTAACAATATATCATTCCAGTGTTCAAGATAACTACAACCCAAATATCGTATTTTCAGCACAGTCGTTTAAACGAAAATATTACAATTCACGTAGCGAAATCTGTGAAATAAACTTGAACAGGTAGCAGAGAAAAGGGCGACAGCCTCGAACAGTGATTTCTGCCTATAACGTCGTCACGACAGCCGTTTTTAAAAGGTATCTTCATACGCCTTGCTGTAAAAAGGAATGGTCTACTCATAAATACATACGTTATTCTCAAACAAACCCGAAATACAACATACACAAATCTAAAATAAATAAAATATAAATTTCACATTTACAGCCAAGGTGGCGTTAAAGCATGAAAATACGTATGCAGTTAATTACAAAGTACTATATATATTTTACACACACATATACACATATAAAACAAGTTTATGGCCTGAAATTTACAAATGCAACGTCCGTATGATTTAGAACTCAATTGAGTCTTCAATATAGTTTACAATGTACTAAAACTATTCTGTTTATTCCGGCTATTTAATTTTATTCAATTTTTTTTCTGTTTACGGGTCTTAGGCAGCATTGACACTGACTTTTGTAATGTAATATTTTCACAATTTTGTAACTTCGCAGTGATGTTTCTGGCGGGCGCATACGCCTCCGCTGCGGCCAGAAGAATGCTGTAGGCCTTTTGAATCGCATAAATTTTCATCATTAATTGAATATAATTGTATTGTAAACGGTGACTAGCCTACACCGAGAAAAAATATTGTAAAATTAACAATTGCCCGTATGAAATCTGTATGTTGTTTGAACAAAATAACGTTATTTACGTATAGCATTAAATCGAGCGTACTTCGTGTGTTTGAACAACCTTAAATGTACGGGATCTGAACTATTTAATTTCTTCTGACAACGAAAATTAAATTATTTGTACAGTAAATATTACGTAAATAATATTTGTGTTTAGTTATTATGAAGAAAATAAGTTTACTGATGCACGTAGATGTAAACCTGCGATTGGATCTTTTACCGCGCACTTCTCCCTTAGAGCACATTAACTTACGGACGGGTAGTTTATATATTTGTGTATGCATATATGTATGTGCAGGTCTCTATAGCCTTTACAGAATTTTACACAATATTTGGAAAACTGTAGGTAGCGTGAATTGGAAACTATAATTAGACTGGTGTGTAGTACGCAGAATATTTTTAGTCATTATAGTTATATTCATTCATCAACCTAACTATATAATTGGAGATACATATTAATACTCTCCATATTAACTACATGTTTACTACTCACCACAGGTGTAGTAGCAATTGTATGAGCCGTAAATTAGAGGACCATACCATATAACCTCAATTTTAGAAGAACAACTGTAACGGACATGTTTCGTACCAACAACCAAATAGTTTATTTGTTTAAAGTATCTACAAATGTAAAATTTACCGAATTTGTGTAGCAAGTCATATTGTTGACTAAAATATAAAAATGTAACCAAATATAATAATACAAGCAAACTAGCGTTCGTAACAGAAACAAATATTTTGGGTAAAATTAATTGAAGTTATTATCAAACGTAACACTTCAGGAAAACGTTGGCATGACAAACAAAATTTTACCGTCGGAGAAATTAAATTCCAGTAGTAACTTCAAACTTACTATTGTTAACCTAACAGTATTTTTTTGCCACAACAGCATTATCACCAACCTTCTTTATTTATTGAAATAATCCATTTTTTCTCAGTCTACCAATATACATTTAAAACAACGTTAACCCTATCTGAACTGTTGTCAAATGAATAATTTTCAAATTGATATCCACTTGAAATGACTATTTTTGGATTTACTCGCGCTAAAGTAGCATATTTCTTGACATAACCTACTTAACTGTGAAAAATTTTACATTGCAAAAGCACATAAGCGTTGCGAACAAATGGCATTTACGAAAGTCATTAGACTCTCTGTGCCATCTTCGCTAGTATTTATTAGTAAGCCAGCACCACAGTGAAAAGTGTTAATGTTCACCCAGAGTGAAATAATTTTCGTATCTATAAGCTCAGTCATTTTATATTTGTCTCGGAATAGCATCAACGTCTTTAAAGTTAATACTTCGTTTATAAGTGGTTCGGAATAAAGCGAGCTCTAAAAAAATTCCTGCTGAAGTTCTATTTTCAGTCCATTCGTATCTTTCCGCGCGAAACAGCTAACGACGGGACATGTCGAAGGCCCGTTCTACAATGTCACGGTCAGTAACACGTCAAACGGAGGCGGACTGAGTAAAACCTTCCGAATCGAATCTTCAAAACAAAGCACGCGTAAACGGATAAGTGCACGGAAGAACGTAAGAAGTTGGTCAGCTCCCAACTGTTCAGTGTCCGTAACTACGTGCGGCCAATAGGAGAAAATCAAAGTGTTACGTAGTCCGCCTCCGTGTTACGTCGTGCCATTGTAGAACGGGCCTAACCTCACTAGATAAGTCACTTGATGTTTGCACGTGTAAGATTAACTGCGCAGTCGGTATGAATCGATACAGTTAAATAAAAACAAGATTCTTGGTTATATAAAATACAATCATGTCGAGTTCGGTTGATTTTGTTTCTGTATTGTTGTATTTAAACAGGGAAACACACTTGACTATATTCCTTAATTTTGCTGCCAACCATACAGGCAGTAAGGCAACTATAGTTAATTTCGAATTATATGCAGTAACGGCTAGTGATATTTTTTTAAAAAGGTTACATTTTAGTGCTCACTTTATCCCGATTGACCCATAAGATACTTACTACATATTTTCTGTCGCTAAACTTTTTTATCTTTGCATGCAATATAATTGCACCACGGTAATGTTAATACAGACTTTAAACCTACAGACTTATTTTAAATAATTACCTACGTGTCTGTACATTTTTAAGCAGATATATTGGTATTGTCCGAAAATGAATTAACATCGTACTTTGAGCAAAGTCATTTGTTCTAGATTCATGTATTTTATTTGTAATGTCATAAACATTCTAATTTGACAAGTGGTACACAATAATTTCGTAACAGAATTTTTTCATTCTCAATTTTTAAACTTACTGGATGCATAAATTGTAAAAAAAAATACGAAGTATACTCCCTTGCCCCGGCTGGTGTCTATAAAGGGCAAATGAAAAGAACGCTTGTAACGTTCTTGGCGGTGTGAAAAGTTGGCATGTGCTGCCTCGTGCTGGGAACAGCCGGCCTGGCGTGAAGAACAGGGACGCCTCTTCAACGCACTGCGGTCCTTCCACCCTCAGCCTGCTGTGAAGAGGGTTAGTTTAGGGTTGGAATCAGGGGTTGGAGAGGGTAGAGAGGAGAGCGGAGAAGCCGTACTTTTTGCCGGCAGTGCGGTCGTAATCGTTGGACGCAGCTTGCGGGCTGGGCGTGGTCTGAGGAGGCCCGCAGTGAGTAGAGGGAGAAGGGCGTTCCTGGTACAGTGGCTCGGCTCGCGGCATCTGCTACATCTTCACGGTCCCATTAGAGACCACGTCTATTAGCCACGGGAAAGGGGGGGGGGTTGTTGACCCACGGATACTGCCCCTCCAGCCAGTCCCTTCTCGACCCTCGCTGCCCCCTCACAGTTCATACTTTTAACTGAAACTTACTGCGGCTGAAGAAGCCCCTGAACAGCGATTTATTGCGAAAAGGTTTCTTGCCAAGCCAGGCTTCGAAAACACTGTGGCTTCCTCTTACTTTAGCGTTTGGATTGCATGGCTTGGATGATAGTTAGAGGTACGTAAATTTCGCAGATACATTCCAGGTCAGATTGAACGCCAATTATGTAGTCTATACTTCTTTGTCATATCTGTGACTTGCTGGCGGATGTTACTACGAAATGCGTTTGACTACTGCAAGCCAGCAGTAAATAAGGAAATAATGCGAAGTGCTATTGCTTGCTACCTTCTTGTACGGTTATAAGCCAATAGATAATGGATTGTGGCCAGTGGGTGTATAGGACTGACAAGTCTAGGCTGCCGCCAGATGAATCCGCGAAATTGACGTACCCCTAATGATAGTAGAAGAACAACAAACGTCGAGTTATTTTGACGGACGAACAAAGCACTTTACACACACATACATACACACACACAACTTTAATTAATTCTGAGCATTTAATTAGGTGTTTTTTATTAAAACATAACTACTAAATTTCTCAACGTTTCTTCTGGGTAATATTATACTACTAGTTTGGAACATCTCGGAAGTCTTCAAATTAATAACTGGCCTTCAGATATTAACTGAATACCGGTATGTATGTTAGCATGTAGTGCATATATATCTGTGTTAAGTGCAGTTGTGATTCATGAATATTTACTCAGTTATTTGCTTCTCAGAACGTGAAACTAGCCGCAACTATGCTCCTTGGTGTATTTTTCTACAGAAACTTAATTTAGTTTAATGTGCAACTTCATTCCATTGCATTGGAAAGTTCTATACACGTCCTAGTAACGTGTTCGTTGCCCTGTATCTTACTCCGATCTTTCGAATTCCTCAGTCACGTCTTAAATTACTCCCAACTTCCAAATTAAGTCTAAGTTTGTTCTTCCGTCTAAAGTAGATATTCCTCATTCTGTCTTGGAATGTATTCTAATCGCCAGAAAATTCCCTGCCGTCCTTTATATTACAGTTGCTTCTTCAAGTTCAGTATACTTTCTCATCGTGACATTCAGTTACGTTAAACGTATTCCGATAAACTTTGAGACAACGTTTCATTGTACTAATTATTTGAACAATTTGTTCTACAATTACTGTATTAACAAAATTTATAAAATTTATTACATACGTTTAAGAAGGAACAGTTGACCTGATAAATTTTATTGATCATTTTAATAATACGCTAACGACACAATCTTACACTATTGTGTGTCATGTAT
This sequence comes from Medauroidea extradentata, assembly GCA_003012365.1. Lineage (NCBI taxonomy): Eukaryota > Metazoa > Arthropoda > Insecta > Phasmatodea > Phasmatidae > Medauroidea > Medauroidea extradentata. The sequence continues at coordinate 20,467 of PNEQ01050960.1, forward strand.
TACTTGAAAGAATCATCTTTAAATTAATGTAACTAGACGTAACTAGACCGTCATAAGGGCATTGATATTTTTTACAAATACGTATTTATTACTTGTTTCAATTAGTATTTTTAACTCTGATAAATGTGCTATAGGCCTACATACACGGTTGTGATTAACTTTTGTACTGACGCTCGTTGAAAATATTGACATCTACTGCAGCTCTTCCAACCGCTACGTTCTTGTTTTTAAGTAGTGATAAATAGTTAATATTGTTTTTGCGAACAAAATGTTTGTCTGTTAACATGAAGACGAATAAAATAGCACTTATAACATATTGAATGTACAAAAAGTAATAACTTCAGATTGAACTTCAGACACCATCAAAGCATTCATATGTTACTTAAATAAGAAATTAATGGCGAATACTGTGATATTTATCATTCATAATTGTTGAAGCGTTTCATACTTTTTAAAACTTAACTGTGCAAGTTATAATTGTAACTGAAGTCCTACTTAACTTATCAGTAGAGTACAGAAAAATTCGCGGGTTCACTCACATGTAGGCTAGCTTCCAAGAACATTTGTGAAATCGTGCAGACAGCTACTGTTTATTAGCTGCTCGCTGACACAGTGAAATGGGCCTGTATTCAGCTACAGTTTAATTATTGGCTTAACTACTTCCAGGAAGTGTCGAGTAAGTCAGCAGCCAATTATGAACGTGATACAGACCTATAGTTGCTGGAACTCTAGCTTGCGCCTAAAAGAAAACGCGAATTTTTCAGGTCTCTACTTATCAGTCTTCATTCTCTGTATTTTTTTTTTTTTTTTTTTTTTTTTTTTTTTTTTTTTTTTTTTTTTTTTTTTTTTTTTTTTTTTTTGTTTCGCATCCAACATATTTGAACACAACCTCTATATAATAAACCTTCGATACTTCGTGACACTTAAGGCTTCGAACTTCAGTAACAGAAATAAGATGAACACTTTAATTGTGATCTTATATTTCATACATTGGTCACTTATTACTAAAACTACACATGTCTGCTCTCTGTTAGTAACATAGTGAACTATGTGTACAGATCCTTCCCAGTTTTGTGAAGCATGCAAAATGGTTTATCACGGTATATAGTCGGTTTACCCTAAATTTCATTGCCTGGTACGCTAACACACCAGAGGAGTCATTTCAGGTGTTTCTTGGCGGGCAGGCCGGGGGGGGGGGGAAGGTGGCAAGATTTATTTTGGCGACAGTGACCTTGCTGCATCTTTTTTATTAATTAAGCATGTATAAATTAGAAACTTAAATAATAAAACTTCTGTTTTATGTACTTAAGTTAGTATTATTTAAACAACAAAATACAGAAAAAAATTGTAATACACGTTTCCTTCTAAATCCGGGGGGGGGGAGGGAATTTCCCTCCTGCCACCACACCTCCCCCTTAAATGACGCCCCTGTTATATACACGACGAAGTATGGCCACATTAACTACCAAACTGTATCCCTATTAAATGAAATGGAGAATTAAAATGTTTTTATTTTTGTTTGTACTTGTTATCCTCCTCGAAACATCGCCTCACTTCAGATGTAGCACAGGGTATTGACAGCATTACTAACCCAAAAAGAATGTTTTCTGTTGGTTTTGTGTTTCGAAATAGAACCACACGATTTTTGTAAATACCAGCACCACGCAGGACCGTTTTACAACAATGCTAAGCGAGCAGTTTTTTGTGTACATATTAAAATGTAAATTTTGAGGTGGATAAAATACAGAACGGGACAAAATATCTCCCGTAACAACTTGTGAAATAAAGCATAAACGTTACTCCGATCATTGTGCCGCCTGTTGGTTGACTTTTATAGATATTTGGTTTTGATGTATGGATACCAACAAAGTTATTTTCTTAGTCGCTTGAAATCCGATCTCTTTTTTGTAAGTGAGTATATTGGAGAAGAGTCCAATAGTATGAAACATTGTTTTGTAAAATGGTTGCAAAAATTGTTCAAGCTATAAGGAGATACATGACATTTGCCAATTTAAAACAAAATAAAAATGTTTTTATAGCTAATTTACTGTATTTCTTTTATAGTTGTAGATTTTATTTGCTTCAATAAGTGTACACAGCGTGTTGGTTCATTGAATGGTTTGTGTGGTGATATCAGTTCTATTTTCAAATAAGTTATTCGTTTATTCACCTCAGATACAGGATATGTATAGAGAAGATTACCAATTAACTGAACATTCTAGGGCAAATATTTGATCAGTTTCGTAAAATTAACAACAAAGGGGGGAAACGTGACGCTATAGAACCTTTCCGTAAAGCTTAGGGTGCAAGTTGTTTCTCTTTGATATTTTAAAATTATAAATGCAAAGACGTGGGCTCAGGCTCGTTTAATTTAACTTGTTTACCAACAAGCCCTTTCTTAATCCTTGTGGACACCCAGATACTTAAAGTGGCGCACGTAACGGCTCTTTATCGCGCGCTATTAAAACCAGGTCAATTAGGCATAAATTCTGTTAGGGCGTGCGCCCGTCCCGCCCAATTTGCTGCGTCTCTGCTAATGGCTGAGCCGAAATTCCCTCCTCCGTTACGCGTGGCCGAGCTTTATAGACGTTGGTAATCACATGCCACTAGGGCCTGGATACCTATAAAGACGAACATTAGGCAGAAATATATATTTTTATTGTAGACTTTAAAGTATGGATTTAATATTTTCCTTGCATAACTGTACCTACTCGAGTAAAGATTTTTAAATACCTACAACGGTAACTCTGCGCGTCAACTTAGTGCTCCAAGCGTAAACGGTATACTCGTGACCAGGGACCTGCAAAATTCACATGATTGTTTGGTGACAATCTAGTCTGCACTGACCTGTACATATCAGAGCACAATATATGATTCCATTGGCAACGAGCGTCTATGTACTTCTGTGACCGATTTGCGGGACACTGGACAATCTAAGTGGAACTTACAAATAATTGGACAGAAGCATTCTCCGCAGCAAGAAATAAGACTGTCGGCCAAAAAGAGACGTCGAACGAGACTACAGTCATTTGGAGTCTAGTCTGTTGGCAGAAATTAACGCGAATTCTGCACGTCTGCTCCTTACTAACTATTGTGATGTATCGCGGAAATGTCTTATGCCAACATACTCTTGAAAACGTTGCATTTTCTTGCGACATACGTGATTGGTTGATAAGTGTACGGTACGACATAGTTTTCAATGGACCGATCACATGCGTAATATATTACACTAGCAGAATTTTCAGCACTCTGTCAAATAGTGTAATAGTTTTACGCACATGCAACAACCAGTTGCATTAACAAAGCTCCCGATATGCTGAACGTACGTTGAAAGATAGCAAACAGTCAAAATTTTCCCGCGATAAATCATTCTCTCTACTAATGTCTTTCGTACCAGTGTCACCCATTTCGTTTCCTTTTTTAATAGCCTTCATAGAGTAAAAAAGCATCAGGCAAGGACGTCTGTTGTTAACTAACGAGAAGGATAACGTAACCCCACAATTAACCGGTTAGTGATGCAGTGCAAACTGTTACAGCAGTATAATAAAAATTCACTGTCTCACTCGTGCCAAAAGTGTAGACCGAAAATTATTTGTCTAAAAATAGCAATATTTTGCACAAGTCAAATAGAGTATCTCTTGCATAGATTTAAAACAAATAATTTTCTTTCGAAATAGTGAAGCGATGGAATTTGGTCAGCTATTAAGGTGGCCACCCGCCCAAGGAGTTGAGCGATGTGTAGAGCTTCGGCCGTTACAGTTTTATTTGAAAACTGCTCAACGCGCACAAGTGATACCTGCTTCGTAATAGCATCCAAAGAACGTTAACGTGTATCTTCTGCCCACAAAGGAATCTACAAGCACTGCAGTGACAACAATTTCTGCAGGCTTCCTGGAGTAGTGGAAAAAAAAAAAAAAAAAAAAAAAAAAAAAAAAAAAAAAACTATACTGAAAAATTGTTACAGAATACTCTAGACCTCCATGATCCTAACTGTAAAGCAGTTACTTCTACAAAAAAACCAAATAATCTCTAAAATTAAAAGTTGAAATAACTTTACCTATTCTGAGAATGGATGAGAATAAATAAATAAATAAACAAACAAACAAAATCACAAATTGTAGCACCGTGACGATTAGAAATGTTTTTGCACATTAGTTCTTTAATTTATTCACTTCACTTTCTTCGTATTTTCTTCCAAGACTTCAAGATAATTGATTTACATGATCATTGAAGGCAGGAACAAAAAGAAGTTAAGCATATTTACCTAAGTATTGCACTATTCATTCACATTCCACTTAACACATCACTAATGTCACCTTTGTTGGTACATTCATAGCTATTAGTCAGTAGTTCAACTCCAGACACCAACAAAACATATAAATTCAAGTTTCCAAGTAGCGCACTACTCACACGCTTTACCTAGAAGCTGAAAATTAGTGTTTCTGTTGTCCTTTGTATGTATGAATGTCTTGATGAAAAATCTTTCGAAGGGTATAAGAGTGTACAAAGTAACTATAACATTGTGATCTTTGAACGATTCTTGCAATGGGTTCGTGTATAATTAACATAAACGTTTTTTTAACATAAAGCCATTGCAGACGAATGTTGCCGTATTTCAGAAAATCCCACAATAAAACAAAAAACAAAGGAAAAAAGTCAGTAAGCTGTAGTCAACAGACATAGAACATACAGATAATTCCTGAAAGGAATTTATTCTATCCCAGAAGACGACACAAGGACAATAACACACATCACAAAATTAATTCTTAAGTGGAATATAGTCGACTAATAGAAAAAAAATCAACAAAAATGGGGTGTGCGAAAGAAGCACAACACAAATAACGAGAGACAAGAAAGGATACGAACTCAGACAAGGCACAAAAAAAAAAGACTGAAAATAGTAGACTTCTCAAGACAACAGATGCGACGTCCTTCTCCAGTCAACTATCTGTTCTTTATTGAAGGGGAGATGACATTATCTAGTTCTGAATTAATATTATGGACATGTCTTGCTTTGAAAGTAGGCATAGTAAACTTGTAGGACTCCACATTTAGTTATTCTACACCTGCCAATAGACAACAACAGTTATGCCCTTGTTTTGAATTCTAAAGTACAGTGGAGTGGTCTTGTCTAGTTTTGAATGGAAACACACATTTTTGCGTGTTATTTAAAATGTATAGGTTTTTTTTAATTATCTCGGTTTGTATAATGTATATATAAAATATGTTTAGCTAATATTTTGCCGTCTGTGCAAATATCTGATTTTGAAAGTTTGCTACCTATAATTGCGAAACCTACCAGACCGACGCAAAGCCATTCTTAAACGCTACCGGGGTCGTCACCCGGCGCCTCCACAAGTGTAACAAAACTAATATCTATTGTGGATTTATTTATATGGTTGCTGTTACAAGTTGTTATTATTTGGGGGGTTTCGCTGATATGGTAGCTGCACTGTGGGTTTATGTAGATATTATTGAGAGTTACTTGACTTAGAGAATTATGGTTAAACGGGATTTTACTACAACGGCAGGTACTCTGAATACAAAATAGGTTACAAAGTATTATATTGATTTAGGAGGGGAGCGCAATATTAGGCTACTGATTACGATATTAAGTTGAGGGTTGCTGCAACATAATTATATCTGACGACCTTACCGATAGCTGGGTAGATGATAGACGGCATCGACGATCGAGCACGCCCCCACCGGGACTCGACCCCCGAGCCTAGGAGGAGAGCTGTTGGTCGGGCGAGTGTTAGCGGGCGACAGGCTTCGTTTGCTTGGTAACATGACGATATATTGACGTGCTCGCCCTCATTATTACGCCACTACGAGGGGGTGAGGTGAGTTGCTGTCTTCTGCGGTTTCCCAACGCTGGCCTAATTGAGGCTCGAACCTCTCTCTGCCCGGCTTGCTAGGCAATATCATAACATTATGTATACGAAACAAAGAAATGGTGTATTCCTTTTTTAAAATGAGAGACAAATGTCTCCCTTTGACGGCCAGTGCAAATGGAAGCCGCGCTTTTTATAAACGGTGACAAAGAGCTTGGCATTCCGGCCTAGAGCCTTGACCAGCCAATAACAGAGGGGGTATGCTTACATAAAATTCACCGGATTTACAAAGCATTAGAGAAACTGGTTTATCGTGGGGAAAGTTCCGTCGTTTGCTGATGCTTCAATGTAACGTGTTTACCGCTAACGTTCTTCTTTAGTTATTGGCGAGTCCCTATTTGACTGGGTCAGTGCTAACTCTGGATGCACCACTGATAAAAGTTTGTGATTCGTCTCTAAACAGTTAAACCGTGTCATACAACAGTCTCTCATCATACGAAGTGCAGGATCGTGAACTGTTTTGCAAAATACGTTGGCTCGTGATTTTCCAATATCATTGCATACCGTTTTACTGTGTACGTCTACCTACCGTATGGCAAGGCCGACATTTTCTTGCAAAGATAGTTGACCACAGGGCCCGTATGTGACCGTTGCGCTGTCGTGTCATTGCCAATGCACGCAGACAAATGGTACGTTTAGGACTTCTGGTTAGGCACAAACTTGTCTGTTCCGCCGTCATCAATCAAAAGAGTTCCTCGCCACATCTAGCTCTACGAGAAGAGAAGTAGCTGCGTGATTAATGGCTTCGCCACTTTGCATAGTCGGCGCGCGACATCGCCGCAATGCCGTCTGCATTGTCCCTGCCTGAATGGCGCGTCAGTTTCGATATTAGTCAGATTAAATTGATATTTTTCATAATACAACCCTTTGCCTCTTTAAAAATGTCTTTTAACGGCATTCTTTTCTGCCTATTGTGTACTAGTTCATTAAATTCACCCGTCAAGTTCTGCAGCGAAGGGTCGGCAAATTTAGAGAATGGGTTTTCGGACAATCTCACATAAACAGAGTGTCAGTATAAGATGCGTAAATTCCGAAAAGTCATTTGAGAGGAAGTTACGTTTCAAACTTCTGTACATGTGAGTCACTTTCGAGATTTGATCACTGATTGATAATCCCACTTTTGAAAAATAAGAACTAACAGAATACCAGTAAGAAAACATTCAGATACTTGCACTGCCTTGTCAGGTGTACAACTGGCCACTCAAGCAGCAGCAAATGTACATATATCTGGGAACAAAATTTGTACAGAACTGCGGAGTCCAGCTAGCATAGTGTTGAACCTGCGAAATTCTCGGGACACTGAACACGTCCAGCAGGAATCGGAGCCTAAAATAAACGACGAAATCTTAAGTCTTCGGGTCATGTGCATAAAATTACACCAACAGCGAATGAGCAAATCACAAAGGTTGGAGCATAGGCTACATGATATTGAGTAGTGTACATATATTTACATTTAAATGAACTCGCGAAAGTTTTTTTTACTCAAACGTATTTCAGAAACACGTGACCAAATTTTTCCAGGGGATTGCTGACGTGAAAGATTTTATACGTGACACCTGCAGTCCATCACCCATATCAAGGACTGTAAAAGCTCTTAAAGAGGACACGGTACATAGTTCAGCACCGAAAACATCAGTTTATGATTGTACGTTTCTCGAAGTTAATCTGCAAAATAAACAGCAAATATAGAAAATAGTTTTTGCCAACTTTTTGAGCAAAATATTGTGTTGACTTAAGTATATCTGAAGAAAAATCGCTACCGCCGAAATCTCGTACATTTAAATGCGGTGGAACAAAATACTCTTAAGAAATGCATCATTATGGGCAAATATTTGCTTATTGATATGGCTAATATTGTTATTTAGGGTTGTTTTTTATTTCAAAAACATGTAGATTAAAAATTGGTTTTTGTAGCGTTTATATATATATATATATATATATATATATATATATATATATATATATATATATATATATATATATAATATCACAGACTCTTAAAGGTGAAGTTAGAATAGCATATTTTATGGTATAGTAAGAGACGTACTTGCGGCAGAGGAAAAAACGTGATGTGTGAAGCAAGTAAACAGAAATCTGTGATAAATAAAAGTTATGTTGTGCCGTACGCTTCCTCGCCGTGTGGAAAATAGCGGTTTGCACTATGCTGTTGTATAGAATATGGTTACTGTTTGTTGTCATAGTAAGTAACCAGTTTATCGTAGACAGAAAGGCACTCTTGTTGCAACTATGTAGGACCCGCAGTTTTCGTGTAAAACGTACACAAAGGTTACAGTTGTAGCTACGATGGCCTGGTGGGTAGGCAACTCATCCTGCACCCTGATGTGAATACATTCAATTCTCAGACTCCCCCACTCTATATGTAGCCCTGATATTTAAATAGGAACATGGGTATCATGTCACAAATTAAGTATTTTCACGCTAGCAGTTCCCTGGCACAGTTCTGGTCACATGTTTCGGATGTGTAATATAGTGATTCGGTACGGAGTGTGCTAATTTTTCGTGGTGACGAGAAAACTTAAGTCGAATGTATGTTCAATACACTGTAAAATGAATTATACTGGTAATAATGTTAGCTTGGGAATAGACTTCAAAATGTCTTCAAATAAAGTTGGATAGTACTTATTTGATTGTTTTGCTAGTATTCAGTGTTTTTTTTTAATATCAAGTGAAATTACGTTTTATAGTCTATATTTAGGGTAGAATTACTTCCACTACAGTATAATTCATTGCACAGGACAATGGAAAAGACATTTTCGAATTACTTTTTCAGAAACTATCACTAAGCAAAACTAGCGGACTCAGTTCTGACTCATTCTGTATTGCTGTAACAGCTCGTAAGCCAAGTTAATTGAAACGACTGCAATAGTGTTACAGTTAATCTTTCAACTACGTCATACATACTCTTCACTGTATCATTTTTAAATGTCTTAAATTCATAAATATAATTTTAAGTAAAAGTTGAATTACTCTAATACGGTGACGGATATTCCAACTTAACCGAACAGTGGATCAATACTTTCTGCTATTTTTAACAAAAATAACTCTATGAAATAAAGTATAGTGTACACATTATAAATAAAAACATAATCTTCCTATACTGCCTTGCTTTCTGTGAACATTAAAAAACACTATGATTAAGGGCATAATCCATTATTTTTACTGCTTGTATTCCTAAACGCGAGCAGATATTGAAAAAAAACTGCACAGTTTTGTTGAAAATTGTTCTTACTATTTAGTCTAATTTTGCTAGATAAAATATTTTACATATTTGACTATTAGTTCATTAATAAGAATTTCCTTAATTGATACATTAGCTGAAACCATGTGTATTTTGTTTTGAAAAAATTCGTTAAAATAGTGTACTATGTTTTACCAAACAGTACAACAGTTTCTGGATATCTGCTTTCGTTAAGGATTTAAAAAATAACTATAGTTACAGCGTTAGTAATGCTGGATCCTAGCAGTAACCGTGTTCCTTTGTATAACTTGTCCGAACATTATGATTCTCGCGCCTTGTACGACAATTGTGGTACGTTTGGTAACCCGGCGTAGTACAGCACTCGAACGCTAGATGGCAGGGACTGCTCTTCTCGAAGATCGTATCGATCCAACGTTTGCAGCTGTATGGGTGCCATAGGAACCACATAGAAAACGGGCGTACGAAAACCGACACGAGCGGTTTAATGCAATTATTACGGTGGAGCTGCTTCCTATATTTAATTTAGTCTGAGCTCCTATCCGCAGACAGTAATGGATGACAGACGTGCTGAAACATCAAACAATACAAGGATACAAAATGTTATTCCTTCCGTAAGAAAAGTCGTTGGGAAAAGGACAGTATTAATGTTGTCGGCAGTATGGGACACGAGACCACACGCTGTGGCAATCATTCACTGTTTTACGTGCATTTCGATTTTGTCTAAATGAGACAGCAACGACGTAAAATGTTCAAGGAAAAAGAAACAAGAAACTGAAGTAGTTAATAAATAAAGCCCGTTACTAAAGAAAACAATAAACCCTGCTGTGAGTTTCGTTTCATGTACAGCCAATTAGATGAATTCTCTTTTGAACTGCGCATACCGAAACACACGAATATTTTTAAACATCAAAATAGTTAACTGGGAGTTTTTATGATACATAGTCCATGTCATATTATTTCACTGAAGTAGGTCGATTGGTTTTCACTGTAAGCATGGCAGCGTAACGTGTAAATTTTGATTTCGACGTACCGGTATGAGAAAACTAAGAGAGCTAAAATTATTTCGTAAAAGAAAACTGTATCCACAAGTATCGTCTGCAAAACTAACATTATTTAATATAAATATGATTTCATCGCACTTGAACACTTTTGAGGGCTAGAATTTATTGGTTTGTGGACACACACCATCTTGTTAAGCTAATTCAAACCTTAGTTAGCACTACTGTGTGGTTTTTCTTACACTACATACTCCGCCTAGCCACCGTTATAATTCGCAATGCCGTAAATGTTGCACGGAACTATGGTAGCAAACTAAATAAGTATAAGCCATTTCAGTAAATGGCGTGTCGCAGAAAACCAGAGAATACACACAGACAGACAAGTCAACAAACAAACAACTGTTAAAACAAGGTAAACATATACAATTCCACAAGGAATTAAGTCAGTGATTTACAAGGAAATAAACACAAACAAGCACACAAGCACCAAAAAACAAACCAAGGGAAAAAAACAATAAAAATAACTCAGATTATTCCACAATAGGAATTACGTCAGTAAGTACGAAACAACGTACAAAAAAATAATTACATCAAACAGACAAAACGAAACGAACGACAAAAGAACAAGACGCAGACGACACAGCAGAAACACAGAACCTTGAAGAAAGCGAACGAGAACAAATAACATAGTAACTGTGGATAGTAAGAAAAAAAACAGACGAACAATAGGTCTCCTTGTGACAAAACAAAACACGACGTTTCGGAGACTTCAATCTGTCTCAGTCTTTAGGCGCATGCACATTCAGAGGAGCACCTGCAGACTGAGTATGGGCACTAGAAAACAAAGGGTTTTGTATACCATGTACCACTTCTTCTGTCCGAGCCAACACAGGTGCAGATCTAGAACGGGACTGTTGGAGAGGGGGGGGGGGGGTATTTATATATTTGCTAGCACCGGTTGGCCGATTCAAAACGGGGGGTCAGGGGAAAAATTTGGATTTTAAGATGCAAAATGGTGCATTTTGAGAAAATTTTGAACGTTTTGAAAGAGATTAAAGTCAGCTTCATAGAATATATTGCAAAGTTCGTAACACCTACTGCATTTTCAATAGTTAGAATAAAAAGTATAACATTTCTAAAACAAGGTTGGGCTCTTGGGGGGGGGGGATTTCCCCGATTCCCCCATCCCCCCCTTTTGTAACCACCACTGGGCCAATAGAAAAGAGCCATCTGATTGGCTGCGCAGGTAAGAGTCTGTTGTTATTGGTTAATGCTTTACTGTGACGACGGCTGTGGCTGTGAGTTCAAAAATAACTCTACGGCAGCACACCGGTATTTTGAGTTCTTTCTGTAGCACCAAGCACTACGATCAGAAACAGGAAAAATTCGTGGATTAACTTGCTGTAGGCTAGGTTCCAACAACGTCTGTACTCTAGTAGACTTCAGCTGTTCTTTGGCTGCACGCTGACAGTGATACCTAGAGCCACTGATTTTTGGTGAAAAGAATTCTGCAACGACTTGTTTCAATGCCTTACGTGCACACCGGCAACTATGGTTCGTGGTTATTGGCAGAATATAATAGGGCAGAGGCGTGGCTCATTTGACTGCACCAACCAGAACAATGTTACCGCGACACCACACGTCCGTGATTTGCAGGTAGGACTCCGAGACACCGA
>PNEQ01050961.1:0-32256 GCA_003012365.1 Medauroidea extradentata
GGGAAGGGGGCTTCACAGACTGTCCACAGGGCAGTGTAATGCTCCTGCATGGTGCAACGCTACATCGAACCTTGCTGCGCACACTCCACTCTACAGCGTGTCAGCAGGTGGTGTGCGGCGGGGTTGCCTAAGCTGAGTTTTCATTGCGCTCCCCTACGAAGACGGTACATTTCCGCCTACGGGTTTATAGTTAAAAAGTCCTTGTTTTGGCTCGTACTACCTGCCCTCAAGCGTTGTATCATGAATTAATATACACCCTGTATAACACCTGAGCTCAGAAATTTCTAACAAACTTCTTGTAATTTTTTACTAAAAGATCAAGTAAGTGGTTACAACTAGAATCAGAGACGTAGGTCGTATTTTTAGCTCCATGCTTGGACACCTGAACAAATCAACAGCTGATTGTGAACTGTGTTGTTATTTCGCAAAGATAAATAACGTAACGCAGTGAGATATGTTTAACTTCATGACTTTTATTACCACTAACAAACAATACCTTTCTGAGACCCGCCATAGATGATACATACATTACTTCAGTGTTACCAACTCATTTTCAATAAAGTACTTAACACACAACAAAAATATTCTTGTTGTCAATAACACCTCCCCTCAATAAAATATTTTTAAGAACCAGTTTCTTCCTGAACTTGTTAAACAATACACCACCAATAGGTTTGGTAAAGATATCACCAAGTTGAGAACTACAATTTACTTAGCATAACCTAATAATGTTTTCGACAACTTTTCTTTAACAAAACACTTCTTAATTTTTAGATGCTTGAGTCTAGAGTTGTCAGTGGCCATATGTGCCAGCTTTATAGTAGATTGATTGTCCTCAAATAAAGTGATGAGACCAGTTACTATTTTAAAGTCATGCGACAAGTCTTTTTAATCAACATGCCTCACTGGTTGCTTGGCTAAGGGCAACAAACTCTGTTTCAGCGGATGATAAGGCCACTGATTGCTGTTTTTTAGACAACCAGATGACAGTACAGCCAAAAACCTTAAAGCAAGAACAAATTGTGGTCCCCAGTCACTATCCACATAGCCCACATCATCATTTATATTCCCATAGTAGGTTAAGCACATATCTAATGTATCCTTGACATATCTTAAGACATTCAACAGCAACTTATACAGAAGGGTGGTTGTACAACTCTGATATCTACTTAAGATACTAACTACAGCACACAGATCAGGTCTTGACCCCATTATAGCATACATTAACGATCCAATTAATTTTCAACACTTTGACTCAATATTCTCATTTTCTGAACATTCTTTCTTCAACAATTCAAACTTGAAATTCTTGCCAATGGGTACGGACAAAGGTTTGCATTCTGACATACCATACAACTCTAGCAAGTCCTGCAAATACTGTTTTTGACTAATGGTAATATAACTGTTAACTAAGTCCTGCTTCACATCAATACCCCAAAACACTTTGACACAACCCATCTCTTTCATTTTAAAAGAGTTACACAGCACTTCTTTAAGATTAAGTTAACTATTTTTCAGAATTTCCAAAGTACAAAATATCATCAACGTACACTAACAAAAATGTTTTGCTAATTTACTCACTCAGGTAATTTCAAGTAAAGTTCCTCATCAATTTCACTATTCAGGAATGCACTACATACATCCATTTGTTGTACACGTAAGTTTAACTTGGTCGCTACACTCATAAATACTCTGAATGCTTTAAGTTTTGCCACAGGAGCATACAAGTTATAGATATCATATTGTTGCTTGAAGCCTCTTGCCACCAGTCTTGCATTGTATTTTGCATCACCAGTTTCAGTTCTTTTCTTCGTAAAAACCCACTTTGAACTACCACTTTTTCTTTCGGCACTTGTGGTCCAAGTGTTATTGTCACGTAACTGTTGAAGCTCAGACTTCATTGCATCCTACCAGCATTGTGAGTCATGCCTATTCATAGCCTCTATGTAATTTCTGGGTACCTCATCAGTAGTTGCAAGGCCTAGATCGTACTCAGAGAATAATGCTGATTTTTTTACACTTCGTCCACTTGTTGTTTTTTGTAGCTGATTTCCTGTGCTTTCTTCGTTTGCTAATCCACTTTGTTTACTCCTCTTTTGGTCCTCCTCAAGAACTTCATCCTCAAACCCTCTAAAAAGAGTAGAACCTCCTTCACTTTGTGCTTCTTCCTCTTCCACATCAGTTTCTGTCATTTCTTTATGTTCTTTCAGTTTCACAAACACCACATCTCTTCTTACTTCAACTTTCTTCTTGGCTTCATATCCAACAAATACACGTTTTTCTCCTTTTGGGTCCCACTTAAATCTTTTTTCCTTCGGTATAAGAACAAACACTTATGTTCCAAACACATGTTTAAGTTTAGTCAAGTCCAAACCTTTTCTTTCCCAGACTTGGTATGATGTCCTATTGTCTTCTCGAGCTATTGAAGTTCTATTCAACACATATATAGCTATGTTTATAGCCTCTGCCCATAGTTGTTTGCTAAGTCCTTTTCCACTAAGCATAGACCTTGCTGCTTCCACCAAGGTGCGAACGTCCCGTTGTGCCGTATCAAATACAACACAACTTAAATGATATACATATGAAATTTTTTTTATTTATATTTCCTAAATTCTGGCAAATTATTATTTTTTTTACTAACTTGTTTAATATTATATTAACAATAATAAGTGTTATTGAGTAATTTAAATTTATTTGTGATATTTCAGAATGTTCATTTTCAATTACAGCTATTTTTTGTTACATTAGTTCGAGCTGACCCTAGTGATGCTACAGTTTTTTTTCTTAGCAGGACAGTAGCTGCTGAGCTGAACATTCCTCTGTCAGTTGTTCTGTCGCACCACCGTCTTTATGCCACGTGGTGCTGCCGTTGCAGTGCGTGATTTCTGTATTTCACTGTGTGATTTCGATGCAGTTTAGAGATTCTGATCACGTGATTGTTGCATGTTATTGTGCTTCAATTCACATTTTGCTGATGTTGGTGCTGTTGATAAACCATTTTTGATGCTCATTTGTTCAACGTTTCTGCTGCTTCTTCTGTTGCATTTCTTAACACTTTGCCGTCAACCACCACACTGTCAAGATGAGTGTGTTTGGTGTTCCTGCCTTTTTGGCAGATCTTGGCACTTGAGTTGCCATAAATTTAATTTTTTTTAAAATAATGCAGCAAAATTTATATTTTAACATAATAAGTCTATAGTGCTAAATTTTTTTATATCTTTAACTGTGGTTGTTTCGTCTGAATTTTTTAAGTTATTCCCTTCGCCCTCGTCTGATGAGTAATTTTCCTACGAGAGGTTTTATTCTATATTTAAATTTCATCTTCTTAAATTTTTTGGTAATTCCTGTGTAGTGAGGTTTCTTGACCCGGCCGATTCGCGTCCAGGCCGATTCTCGTCTTGGTGTTTTCTCTATCTGGCCTATTCACGTCCTGGTCGATTCTCGTCTTGGCCTATTCGCGTGATGGCGTATTCACGAGCTGACATGTAGTCTCAACTACAGATATCCAGTCATTTTGGCCTATTTTAGGGCAGTTTCTTTGCCTTTCGTCTTCTTTGTCTCATGACTCTAACTGGGAAAAATGAAGCTATCCCAGCGTGCTGTTCTCTTCTACTCCGGGACTTTGTACAGATAAGCCGCAACTACATTTGAATATTTTAATCTATAAAGTAACAGCTGTCACACTTACCAATTTTTTAATGTAATATTTTGTACATTTTTAAAATTAATTTGTATTTAATAACAATTAAAAATTTTATAAGGTCTAACGGATGCATCCAATTTACATGTAATTTTGTTTTTGTTAATTTATTACGTCATTGATTCAGACATGCATTATTTATTTAGCCTACAGAATGGGCATTTATTATTTCGATAATTTTATTGTGAATTTAAGAAAAATAGTAATTGTATAATCAATGCACTATTTTCATTTAACTATGCCTGCAATATTTGGGCTTTAATATTTTCAGTACAATTGCAGTACTAATGGACTTATTCAACAATGTTAATAATTTCTTGTGAATTTAATTTAAAAAGAAAAAGAACAATATTTAATATTACAGTAAAAATTAAGTAACCATTTTGAGTAACCACAAATTTCAGAGTTCTCATTTAATATATTTTCCTCTTGTGTACATTGTTTATCATGACGAGTGAGTCTATATATTTATTAATTTAAATAATGATTTATCTTTGCCCGTTGTGTATGGAAGCTCAGCATTTATTTAATCGTGCATTGCTTCAACTTTGAAATTGTTTGTTTACAACAGCTCCCTCTGGTTTTTGTGTGTTTGTTAATGTGCCACCTTTCTGTTCTCTTCTATGTTTTTATTGGTGGGCATTTTTATGTTTATTTGCCAGGGACTGTTGTTTTGCTTTACAATTACAGTGAACCCTCGATAACTTGGACTAAAAGGGGGAAGAAGCTGTCCGAGTTACGATTTGTCCGTGTTAACAAGGGGTGTCCGGGGAGGTGGGGTAATCAGTCATTAATCACAAGAAACATGAAGAAATTAGTACGATATCATTTCTACAAGCAAAAGAGGATGCAATAAATACTGTTTTGTACGTAACTATCGTATCAAGTTACGGGAGGGCCGCCATGCAGTGGGAAAATTAACGCTAACGTGGAGGACTATAAAAGAATGTTAAACAATGTGGACAGTCAGATCTTTATTTATTTTTTTATGCTGCTACTTCTGGCTGATCCTTTTTTTTATCTCTAGCTAAAAGCTGGCACCAAGGCACCCTTCTATCACATAAAAGTTTTCGTATGGCTGGCGACAGCCAATGTGCGTGCATGTGTGAGAGATATAAAAAATGATCGTTGGAGATAAGCTAGGGAGGTTGCGAGCGGAAGTAGTCAAGGTCAACCGGTACAGTCTCGTGCAATACAAACACCGCACGTCACCACGCGCATTTCACACAAAATGTTTACATTGAAAAATACTTTACGTCCGTATGTCACAATGTAGGGGCAGCAGCCAGCTGCTAGCCTGTTAGTTACTCTACCCTCCTACAAAGTTACAAAAATAATTTTCCCCGTATACATGAATAAAAACTGTATTGTAATTAACAATCCTTCTGGGTCACTGCACATATGTAAACACATTTTAACACTACTAATATTAAAATTTAATTTTATGTATGTAAATTGCATCACAGAACACATAATTTACAGCTTTAGTCTTACATAGTTTGTCATATTATAAAGCAATAAAATTTTAATAACGTTCTACAGAGTTACCATATATACTCGCATAATCGCTGCATATATTTGACAAAATTTTAGGCCCAAAAAATGGGGTGCGGCCATTATAATGGGTTTTCAAAAAAATTACCTTGTAAATTTTTTTGGTGTGGAATATAACATATGAACATTTTTTCTATATTTACTCGTTCAAAACATGACTATTTCTTTTAAAATAAAGAAAAAGATTTTGTCGGTGTATAGTAAACATGGAATAATTAAAGACTACAAAATCTTGTTAATCCATTCATGTGCGTCACTCAATGAAAATCGTTTAAAATTATCCCGCATAAGACATTTACATTTTATGGTCCATTACATGTACGGTTATTTCCCGATAAGTAGTTTATAAATAAATCTGATTCACGCTTAAAACGTTACAACTCTCCAGACTCCATTACGTTATCAACAGAGCATCATCAACCAGCGAGTGTGACTCATTGTGTCCAGCTTGGGCATGGATGTTGTGTTGTTCTTTCACCACCCACATCGACTCTTGAAAACATCGTTGTTAAAGGGGCATAAAACCCTCTCACCAATTTTTCTACATCGCAATGTGGAGCAATGATTTTTCTTTAATATCCGGAACAATTAGTTTTGCAGCCCTGAATTTATTGTACATACCAGAACAAAATAATTTTCCATTTATGTGTCATTGTAACTCGTAGTTACCGCCATTTCACAAGCACCATGCTGAAATGTTTGTTTACGACACACAATTAATATGTGATGAATTTAAATCCAGCAGAAATGATTTTTTATGTTTTTTAACCAAGAAATAATTAATTAAAAATCATTAACATTTTTAAAAAATTCTGTCCGAGTTATCCGAAGTCCGGGACATCAAGGTCCGAGTTATCGAGGGTTCACTGTTATTGCTACTTAAAATTATTCATTAGTCTACCATACGCACACTGCGCAACATTCTGCTTTTCCGTTATGCTGTGGTGTATAGGGTATTGTTGTCCGATGGTGAATTCCGTGGCTCTCGAGCAACACTTTCACTTCCTAATTCACAAATTCAATTCCATTATAACTCCGAATTTCTTTCATAGGAAGACCTGTGGCTTGTTTAGAAAATTTTATAGGGCGTTTCAATTTCCGAGCTACCTCATATTTGTTCCTGAGAAAGTACACTTGCCGGTAGTTTGAGTAGTCATCTTTCAGTAGCATGAAGTATCTAGATCCACCCACAAATTCCACTTCCATCGGTCCACAGAGATCAGCATGTACCAACTGCAATGGAGTATCAGTGTATTGCTTACTTTCACCAAACTGCAATTTTTTCATCTTGCCCTCTAGACATGCCACACAAGGCTCACTGTTGTTTGAATACTCAATATTATTTTGATTCAAGACACTTTTTACACAGTCCAAATTTTGATGACGTAGACTTTCATGCCACTCTCCTAATGAACGTACTACTACTAAGCAACTTTATTCCATGATGAAGTCCAGGATCTACAAATTACCCTCCTTGTTTGCCACAGCACAAATTTGGTTTTCTTTATACACATAACAATGAGTTGCAGACATTTTAACAACATTACCCTTTTCAATAGCACTTGACAATGAGAATAACTTCATTTTCAGTTTAAGAACACACAAAAAATTATTTAATGTACTTGACACATAATTTTGTTCATTGTAGGACTTTACTGCAATTTGTCCCACACCTTGCACATGCAGTCTACGCCCATCACCTACCACAACACATATAATTGAGACCAGTGTAAAGTTTGTGAAGAGACTACGCTCAAACGTCATGTGTTCACTTGCACCACTATCCATAATCCAAGAAGTGGATCATTTATGGTCCTCAGAACCATTTCCTACATAAGTGAAACATTCTCTGATATGAAAAATGCATTTTCATATTTAGATTTATTCTTCTGCTTACACTGAAATTTCAAATACCCTCTCTTGTCACATTCAAAGCATTTTCACAGATCTTGATCTTCTCTGCACTGGTTTGCCACATGCCCAGGGCATCCATACTTAAAACACTTTATTCCTCCTGATTTCTTAACACCCATGCTCTTCTTAAGCGATCCTGCCACCATAGCCACATCCTCATCCTTGATCTTTTATCTTAACCTCCTTTCCTCTACAAGAGGTCGTACCACAAGGTCATCAAGTTTTTGTTTGCTGGGTTCCACAGACTCCCATGCTATTACAAAGTGACCAAATCTCTCTGGCAGAGACAGTAAAATTTTCGTAATTTTTAACTATTCAGACACTACTTCTACTGCCTGTTTGAGCAAGTGACACATTTCTTGAATTTTTGACAAATATGTAGACATGTCAGAACCCTCGTCGAACTTAATTTGGAAGAAGCGTTGCTGAAGTAAGTGTACACTTATACTATATTGCTGCTCGTACACGCTGAGTAGCTTTTTCCACATATCAGGTGCAGTGTTGCAGGTCAGTACATGCACCATTGCAGCCTCACTCAAATGTATAACAATAACACTTTGTGCTTTTGCATCTCTTTTCTGCCATTCACAAGAATTTGTTTCCGGTTTAGCTTCTGTTCCATCCATGATCGAAAACAGACTCATCCTTCACAGGCAACACAGACACCTGAAACTTCCATAAATTCCAGTTCTTCTGACCCTCCAGCTTTATCGTTCCCACAGTGTTCAAACCTTGTTGCTCCATATTTCCCCGAATTCAACAAACACCGACGATAAAGGCTGTTGATGACGAAAGCACCTGGAAACGTACCACACCTTAGAACCACTACACCACAAAAGCTTCCCATGGCGCCATTCAAACCTCTCGGGAAAAACCAATGCTGCCAACTGTTAAAACATCACCACCGCTGCGCCGTTCACTAAATATTATTATAAGCTGCCTGGGCCCATCACATGCGGTAATTTCATGAAGATAAATAAAGGAATGCAGTGAGATATGTTTAACTTCATGACTTTTACTACCACTAGCAAACAATAGCTTTCCCGAGACCTGCCACAGTTGTTACATATATAAATTCAGTGTTACCAACTCATTATCAATAAAGTAGTTAACACACAACAAAAGTATTCTTATTGGCAATAATAAACTGCTTATGTTTCCAACTGCCAATGCTGTGCTGTGCTCTGATGTCTATGTTGACAATCTGGTGGCCAATGCAGCCATTGTGGAGGATTCACTGACAGTGAACTTCTCAAGCTGGGTGGCTTTTGGCACCTAAAGTTTATGAGAAACCACCCAATTATTCCTGCATGGCTACCTTCTGATTATATGCCCCATCTCACTTCTTCATCATTTTATTCTGACTCTAGTTTAGTACAAAAGGTCTTAGGGCCCAGGTGAAAATACAAGTTTATTTACAATAGCTTATCAAATTCATTGCCAACAAAGTCCAGTAAACGGACCATTCTATCTACTATCGCTAGCATCTACAATCCAATGGGTTGGCTGGTTCCAGTGATTATTGTGACAAATACATGGATGTAGCAATTATGGCTACGGAATGTTGGCTGGGTTGATGCTCTTCCCACAACCATCCCTGAACAGCAACAACCACTGGAGAGTGAATTACCACTGCTGTCTGGTGACAAAGCTACCATGCTGTACAGCTATCTAGCAGACAGTTGTTAAGAATAGCATGAATTTTATGACCGCTCCAAGGTAGTATTTTCTGCAGCTGTTCATTTCTAAGCTGCAGAACCAAATTGGAATGTAGCAATCGGTTGGTCTTTGCAAAGAGTAAGAGTAAGGTGTCTCCATTCAAAATTGTTTATGGTCCACATTTAAAGCTCACTACAAAAACAATTCTTACTAAAGAACAGATTTACTGCAAGGTCCTCAATTTAAATCTGGGTTACATTCCTAAAAACCACAACGTAAACCAAAACGAGTCAAACTGAGTAAGGCTAAATGCCCACAGCGAAACACATCAGCTGGCAGCAAGCACATACAGATGTGTAACGTTAATCTCTGATAAAAACAAATCTGATTAAGTACTGTACAGAATTTTTTTTAAGAGCAGCTTTTATTACTTTAACTACTGAAACCTTTAAAAATAACAAGAATTATAGGTATGGGTCATTAAGCTTTACCTGTGTGTGTTTGAAAACATATGTTATGCATACAGTGACGTGTATAGACAGTTTGGCTTCAAGTGTAAGTTTAAATTTGTCAAATGTTATATACCGAGTTCCACCTTAAAGCATATACTTGTAATAATAATTCCTTCTTTAAACTTTAAGTAAAATAATATCTCTTCTCCTAATAATGCTGGAAGTTTGTTAGGAGTCGGGATTCATACTGTGGGATCCAACAAAGTAATTAACGAGTGATAAAAATTCACAGATGGGAACTTAAAATAGAGTAATTTTTTGTTATTTACCCATTTTTTGGAGTCATTTTGACCATAATCAAAATTTAGGCATTTTTAAAGTAACTTTTCTTGTATTATGCTTAATTTTCTAGATCTGGGACTTTTTTAAAATGTTCACAAACTTTCTATGGCATGAGTACATTGGTATGTTGAAATTTTGCCCAGGATGTAGGATTCTTGACATCGAAGTTGTGGTTACATCAATAGTTTCATAAAATGCACCATGATGTTGGGTATTGACATATGTTGGCCAGGCTTCTTTCACTTGCAGGCTTCAGGTATTGCTCCATGGATGTAGTTCTGTTGGTTTGCTACCATTTTCCCCAATTAATTCATTAATTTATACTTTCTTGTTAGTTTCGTGTACATAAATATAACTCTAGTCCTCATTAACATTTTGTGCTTTCATAATGTAATTTGTGAATTCTTTGGTAATTTGGATCCTACTGTATCACTCCACCGAGATGTGACCTTAGCTACCATGTTCACCATACAGTGCTTCATGGTGCAGCGGCACTGGTCTTGGGAAGAGTGGCTTAACTGATGAGCATTTAAGTTCAACTAAGAAATATTTATCTTGCTTCATAAATTACTTTGTGGTGTTGGAGATCTGAGATAAGTTTGGGACTACGCTTCTCCATTATTTTAATTATAAAATTTCTTGGAAGTAGGCAACATTTTCTCGTAATGGATAGCTAATACGTATTCATGAGAATGACCGGACATTACACATGATAGCTAACCATACACCAGCTCATCTAAGAGCTCGTTACTAGTGCTGAATTTATGTGTACTTGGTACCAAGAGACCAGTATGTAATAAACAAATATAATGTGGTAAGAATTGCTTAGCTGCGCTGTTGATATCTTCAGACATCAGGGGCTCAGTCTGACTATTACTATGTTTGTTGTTGAAGCACTGAATATAGGCAGTGACACAGACCAATTTCAAAATAGTACTTACTGCATGCGACTACATGTCTAGTAGTAGTTTCAAATGATCATCTTCAACATGGATAACCAGCACAACAGCCCTCTCTTTACTGTGTATAACCTCAGGACTGATAACCCTGGAGGGTGAAAAGTTATGTTTTAACTTAGCTTGTGGGAGCATACAACAGGTATGGGCAGGGATGGGAGAAAAATTCAAAATGTTAGACTTCTTGGGAAGCACAGTAAGCTGAATATTCTTGGATACATAATGGTGCATCATTTATACTTAAGGAACCTCATGAATTTGACTCATCCGAGTGGCCGTAAATGTTGTCCATCTGTGAGGAAATTCTGCAACCAACCAGTACTCAAGTCTAGCAATGGCCTCACACTCTGCTGACAGTTAAAATCTTTTTCTATGTTATTTTTATGTACCGTAAATCCTCAAATTAAGTCACCCCGATTTACATAGTTTCACAACAGGTAACATTCATGTTTACGTAGCAATTACAGTATTAAATTAAAGTCATAAACAATTCAGAAAAACATTGTTTCCCACCTGTACTTATGGTTTCAATTTTAAAGCCAAAATATATTTAGGTGTTACACAATTCCCAGTGTCTCTTGCTCTTGGGTTTAACCAAGCCTTCATAAATAATCTGCTATGGTTTGACACTTAATTTTTTCTACTGTATGATATATGTGACTCACTTTATCGTACTAACTACTATGAAAGGTGTTTCCTGCTTTCCATGCATGCCTTCCCACACAGTAGCACAATATTGGCCTTCCCCTTCAGCTTGTGATGGCAAGGCAGTTCACCTTTCCCTTCGATGAGATAATAAAACCAAGACCTTAAGGATTTTAAAATACATTTAATATGAAAATTTTATATTTTTTTTACAAAAATTGAGTTAGGTTTCTAGATTATACTTGTGAGTACAGTTCCCTCATAAGTAACAATTTTAACTTGCATAATTTTTTGCATAACGGTGCATCAAATTCAAACTTTGCATATTGCGCTGTCATGCGAGTAGAGAAAACCAGTTCACATACTTATACAAAATAATTCCATTTAAGCTTAAACAATATTATTCCATTTAAGATTCTGCACGTGCATACATGGTGAGTGGGCTACTTCACTCTTCAAGCTTATCCTTTGACCTGAACCATCCAATGTTTCTCCCTAGACTCCATTGATTCTGCAAGTCGCAGTTTTGCCGTAAGCACACATTGAATAAGCATGGTTACTCAGAATAAGAATGTATGCTCACGAGTATGCAGACTTACTCGGGACAGAGATTTATGATATTGGGCAGCAGGCATGCTATAATGTACAAAGTAAGATCATGCCATTAAGTGCTTTTGTGTGAAACCTGTACAATTATCTGCTGTGATAGTTGGCCTTCGTGCTACAGAAGATCATTACATAAATACTACTTTTTTTTACTAAAAAACAGAAGTTAATTACGACAACCCATTTTCTATACTGATGTGTCACATTAGAGGTGTGAGGTATCCCAAAGCCTATTCATGCCTGATTTTTTGCTTCACAAACAAGGCTGGGTTCTGATCTCTAGACTGCCATATTCCTGGCTGCCTACAAACAATTCACTATTCGAAGAAAAATATGTTGTGTCCCGTGTCACTGGCACAAACTTTGTACATGCCTCTGTGGGTTTGTCACAACTGTACACACTCTTCTTTTCTCATCTTTGCACAAGGAGAATTTTATTAGTGAAACAGGATCACTAGTACTTCAAACCTCCTAACGCTACTTATTTTGGTGGACTTTCGAAGGCTGGAGTGAAATATATCAAGTCTCACCTGCAACATGTTATTGGTGAACAGCATCTCACATATGAAGAGAAAGTCATGAACTCTAGTTCACTGTTCCCCACAAGCACAGGCCCAAATAATCTGTAGTATATTTTCTCAGAACAAAGTCACTGACAGTAACTGCAAAGCCAGGCCTCTCAGTCTGCCTCTAAGCCACTGTCAGAGCTGGCAGAAAATGAAAAGAATACATACAGACATTTTGAAGCAGTGATATATTTACCATCTCAACACTCGTCAACATCAACACAAGCAGAGGAAGAGTGCCCCACCTCTTCAGATGACATCAGGGGCGGATCCAGGAAAAGGCGGGGGGTCCAGAGACGGGGGGGTGGCCCAGGGGGCCTGGACCCCCCTTTTGACCTTTCATGTATGGTTTATCAGTAAAATATTTTTAAAAATTTAAGTGGTATATTAAATTTTTTGTTTAGGAAATGCTGCAAATAGCACCATTTTGCACCTTAAAAACTGAATTTTTCAAGGGGAAGGACACCCGGAACATCCCCCTCCTTCTTCAACTCGTGGTGTTGACTAGCTACTTTTTGGGAATGAGCCCCCCCTGCCCCCCAAATCTACAGTTGGATCCATCCCTGGATGACGTAAAGGAAGGGTTATGGAACTGCACCCTAGCCATTATTGCATTACAAGGGTTGCCGCAGAGTACACTACACAAAAAGTCTGTAAGAGACATGTAAAAAAATGTGAATATTCATTCTAGTTGTGTAAAATAAAGTATTTTTGTTAACAGGATGTAGTGGCTGTTGCTATAGCAAGCCTGTCTTTTTAGTAGCAGTAATGATATCATATGTGCGACTGGACATGTTTTTTTTGGTGAGCTTAGAGAGTGACCAAGAACCATGGTCGAAGCAGGGTTTTCATTCAGGCTCTCCCTATACCGACTCCCTCCTCGCATGACAACCAGGGCTACCAGGAGGTGGGCAGCGGCTCACTCTTAGTACAATGATCATGCCTAGAAAGCATATAAGAATTACCTTGATACTTGTCAGCAGGGACAGATGTATGCAAAGAGTGCCTCACCACTTCAGATAACATGAAGGAAGGACAATTGAACTGTATCGTAGCCATTATAACATTACAAAGGTTGTCACAGTGTGCACTACACAAGAAGTCTTTACGAGACATGTCAAAAAGGTGAGTGTTCTCCCTAGCTGCGTAAAATTAAATATTTTCGATGAGCAGGATGTTTGACAGGCAATACTGCAGCCATGCAGAACAATGATGGTAAAGATTGTTACTAGAACTAGCCTGTCATTTTAATAGCAGTTTTGTTGTCGTGCATGTGCTTGGACATGTTAATTTACTGTTAACATCTTTTCGGCAGTCCTTCACTACAGGTTTTTTCGTTATTTTACTTTGTGACCAGATCAGTTCATGTTTTGTAAAAAAACAGCAGGTAAAAACCAAACTGAGATTTGAAAAATCAAAGTAAATTTTGTACCCTTTTACTCTGTATCTGATAATAAAATTCCCTGTCCCAGCTACAACCTTGGATCATTGGGACTATAGAACATTGGTTGCATCACAAAAATACACATTATTAACATTTGTGATGTCACAATATGTAATGATATTTGGAGTGAATAAGTACATTGTTATTCATACTTGAAGACAAGGCACATGTTGCATCAGCTGAGTCCTGTGATGATTGCAATGCAGTTGTCTTAACAAATGCACTGAGTGCACTAGTTGAGTAAGCACTATTGCATGGCATGCTTTACAGCTAAACTGTGTTGTGGTGCAGCAACATTTCTGCCAAGTCCTGAATTATTCTAAGGTTTGCAGGGCTGGAAGATGAAGACCATCATGTCTTTATCCCAGTTTGACAAGAGAGCTACTTTGTGTCTCAGTCAGAATAGGCATAATACATTGGCAGCCACTAACATATGATGCTGCAAAGAAGTGGTCCACAATGTAAGGCTACAGTACCTCCTGGGCAACACATAAATAAAATACTTTATCAATCTAGTCACAAACCCTTGCATGATTGTCCAATTCCAAACAAAGTTTTACAGAGAAGGATGGTCAGAAATAGAGTTGGTACAGGAGTTTATACTTGAAAAACCGAGGCTATATGAGCGGCTTGTTTCTGTAAGAGATGCCACAACATGCCCTGGATGTTATTGCAAGTAGGATATGGCCACAGTACGAACCCATTCCATGTAAAATAAAGAAAACCTAAGCAAAGGGATAAAACCACACAAAAAAAAAAAAAAACATGCACTTTTGAAAAAAATTTACAGTTTTCCAGTGATAGTGGTAAAAGATATATCTAAAAATATGGAAGGTACTGCCACCCTCATCCTTACACTATAACACAATTTTCTTGCTCTCTCTTTCCTTATTGCTACTGTTTGTAAAATTATTTTAAACAGACTTATTTAAAAAATGCATTAAGTAAAGACAGCAATATACAAACTTTAAATACTGACAGTCACAATTAGGGTCTTTGAACAGTATTAATAGTACACAAAAAAAACTTACTGTCTTTTCACTTTTTGATGTTCTTTGTTTGTTGTAAAGTTATTGACGCTTCATAAACAAAAATGTAATTATTTGTCTTTTCATGTTTTGATATTTTTTATTTCTTGTAAAGCTCTTGAGCCTTTAGAAATTACATAAACACCAAATTTGAGATGCCACTGAGCTACAATTTTCATATTTTGTTCTAAATAATTTCTTCTTTGAAGACAAAATTATTCGCTAGTTTCATCTTTTTCTCACTTTGATTTTTTTTTCCATATAATTTATACTACATTTCTCAGGCCCTTTTTAAAGTTGCAAAATTCTTAGCTAACATTTCTTCTTTGACTTAGGTCATTTTAATTTAATGTGCTTTTGTACGGAATCATAACTTCTTTTATATTACTGGCAAATTCACCACTCCTATATAACATTGAACATGTTGTTGCATGTCTCTAACCATTAATAGACATAATTGAAAACTTTTTATGGACTGAATTGAAAGTTGAAAGCTTAATTTATGAAATATATTTTTTGATGAAAATACATGCTTAACATCTGCCTGATCATGTAACAAAACAAGTACTCCTTTAAGTGAGATAGAACAAGATAATATTCTTTTCTCATATAATCTTTTATTTATTTATAATACAATCTTCAAATTGAAACACTCTAGTAGCACCACATGTCAACTCTTCCCTATAGAAGCAGTTCCGCTAAAAGAACTTTATCTTATTCCAAGTGATACAAATCTCACTCTTTTTTTTGTATAACAAAATCTTTACATGGACCAATTGAGGCACTTTTTTAGCATATGAACCAAGACCTAAGTTCTTCAGTAACAGGGAATTCAAATTAAACTTCTTTAAGAAGCAAGTTTTAACATTTTCAGAAAATTTTTTACATTGCAGCCAAAAAAAGTAACTATGTTCTTGGAGCCTTTGTTTTACACAAAGTACGTCAATGGCTGTATATATAATGAATATTTCTGAGGGTCTTATAAACTCAAACCTTTCAGTATAATGCAGTCATATTTATTGACCACTTCAACCTAAATGAAACTCTTTATAACAGAATCATCAGAAAAAAGACGAACATTAATACATGAACCAGAGGAGAGTTTTGCTGTAATGTTTTCAACATATTTTCAAAATCTTCCCCAAAAGTTTTCACAGCAAGTAGTTCGGCAAGTCTGTCCTTACTCTAGATACATCACTACAGTATTTTGCAGTATAACCCTGTTACAAGCAGAAATCAATATTTTGAAATCAATTAATGGATACTACATAAAAGTAACAACCAATTTTATTGTTTATGCACAGTAAATCAGCCTATAATTAGATAAATGGTGCTACATTTAATATGCCATCAGAAACACATACATTGTGTGTATAATACAGACTTTCCTACTTGTCTTCTATAGATTCACGATAGTCACCTTCAGGAGCGTAGTCAGTGATGGATGCTTACGACATTATCCCAGACATAATTTTTTTTTTGCAGTTGTTTTACTCCACACCTTGTTATGGCTAAAATAATACTGTTTACGAAAACTTTTGCCCGAGCTGTTACTGTCTAAGAAATAAGCAATGTTACATGCCAGAAATGAAAAATACAAGTGTTGTTAGAAGCAGAAAATGAAAGCATTATTCTTTATAGCAAAATGATGAGATTAAAGAAAAGTGGTGTTATATGCAGGAAAATGCTATGACAAGAAATGTTATAGCAGGGTTCTACTACATAATATGTCAACTTTGTAGCTGATTTCAATTAGTTAAATATACCCAAATTAATCACTTTTCCTAACAAAGAACAAACAGTGGAAACAAGGCTCCGCCAATGTTTTTCAAAATACCTTAACGTTTCTAGTGTGTCATCATCAAGGACATACAGATTTCTTACAAATCATCTTTCTTTGATGGATACCTGTGAAACTATTCATGGTTGACAGAAATTCTTTAATTTTACACTCTTCTACTTTTTTAAGCTCAGCACAAACACCATTGTGAATGTCAATACTGTAAGTTCCAAAAATTATCAAACATTTACTTTGACATGATTTCACACAGTGACCAATATCCTTATTATGTTTGAGGCTAACATTGGGACCATAAGACCCTAATAACAAAATTTTTGCTTGATACAGTATCAATTTTCCCAGAAATTTCTTGACTATAGTGACAGAGTTACTATTTTCCCAAAATCTCACACATATGTCCAGTTGTTTCCTACATGCATCATTGTTTGTCTCAACCTAAGTATAAAATTAGATATCCTAATCAGATTCATGAATTTTTGAAAATATGGACACAATGAGTAAGATAATTTCTTTTGTCTCATTGAAAAATTACCTGAAATTTTTTTTTTTAGGAAACATAAATAAAAATATGTTTTTTCTTTGTGGAAGAAGACTGATATGAAAAGCAAAATGCTCCAGTTTGAAGATTTTAACAACCGAGATTACATTTTAGTGAAGCATCAATATCTAAGCTAGCTTCAAGGCTTCATGATTGTTTTAAAAACAATAATGTGAAAGCTAAATTTGTATGCTTCTTTCCAGAAGGCTGAACTATTAACACATTGAAGACTGGTCGGGCATGACCCACCTGGACTGGCTGGACTGCTGTTTTTACACGAATTTAAAAAAAATTGGCTTTTTTTACTGGAAATTCATATTATCATGTATGAAAAGAAAATTTTAAGTTTCTTCTTTATAGTAACATTTACACATTTTGAAAGTTAAGACAAAATTTGAAAGCTGTAAAATAAATTTTATATGTATGTTTTTGCAAATAAAAAGTTATTTATGTTATATAATTCACAAAGCTTTTTTTTTTTACTCTAGACTAATCCTCATGTCTATTATACAGGTTTTTGTAATATCTTACAGTTTTATTAGGTCCATAATAAAACCGAATTTTTTAAATACTAATATACAGATTTTTTTGACATAAATTATACTATGATCATATTATTTCAAATAGAGTAATAATAATTCACACAGCATAACTCTGGTAACACAAAAACTTTCATGAGAAATCATGATGAAAATAGTAGTTTTCTTGGTAATCTAATCCCCAATAACTTACTAAACACCTACAACAATATCTTTGTACATCACAAAAAAAGTATAGATTTAAAAAAATGGCTTTTAATGTATATTTGTATCTTTAGATTGCTTGGAATACACATTCATTAGACACTTTCTCGGAAAATAAAGTAACCGAGATATTATAAACCATAAAATTTTGTAAACACATAAAAATTAATGTTTTTGTACAATGCACAAAAGCATAGTCACATTTTAGAAAGAAAGTGTTACTTGTCAATGTATATTTTTCTGAAGTCACAAACCCATTTTTTTTTGTGATAATAAACACACAATCTGAGATGTTCTTTACCAAAAAATAGTATAATTATATGTAAATACAAATTTATGTTTTCTAATAAATGTATTGTCTCATTTCACAAAATATAGACCACTGCACTACATATGTTTTTCGAAAACACAAATATTTTTATGAAATGTTCTCATGAAAAACAAAATAACTAAAAAGTTGCTAACTATCAATACACTAAACAGTAGAATATTTTACTTATATAGAAAACCACAAAAGTAAAGTCACATTCTGGAAAAACCGGTACTTGCCAAAATATAGTTTGCTGAAGTCACAAACACTTTTCTGTGACGATAAACACAAAAACTGAGATATTCTTTACCATAAACTATTCCAGTTACATAAAAAAACATGTTATATTTTTGCTAATAAATGTATAGTTCCATTTCACAAAAAAATCAACCAATGCACAACACGTTTTCGGAAAATGCACATCTTTTTTTTTTGTAAAATATTCTCACGAAAAAAAATTTAATTTGTGTAAACCATGAATACGCTAAATATTTATGAAATTATCCTTATCTGCAATACACAAAAATATAGTCATGTTTTACAAAAATTTCATATTTCTACTACATATGTGCCTTTATAAAGTTTTGTAAAAACACTTTCATAATTAGTATAAAACATGTAAATGAATGAAAATAGAAAATAATATGTATTGTTACAACAACATATAAGTAGTAACATATATGAAATGATTACAGTACAGTTTATACCTACAGCGATATTCGCTAAACATTCCTTGAGGAAATCTGACAAAAAAAACTAGTTTTCCAAAACCTAAAATAATCAAAATATAAAACAAACCAATTTATATACTGTTGGAAATTTTTAAACAGTTAAGGACATAGAAATACTTTTATAAACAGAATCACAAAAAAACTAATGATTGAGAAATCCAGAATCACAAAAAAAAAATACTGTGTACACAAACCTTCAGACAAAATTTATTTTTCACTGGTTACCTATCATTAGGCAGTCTGTCAGTCATGACCATTTTTATAAGCTCTGAAAAAAACACACACACACTACCTTTTAAAAAACATTATACAGTTTTCTATATAAAAAATACCAATTTCTGCACTAATAAATCACATGCTTTTGCTTTTGTATATTATGATATGAAGCAGGTTTGCAAACTATTTTATATAGATGTAAATGTAAAAATTGTATTAGCTGCGTCAAACACAAAAACTGTGTGCTTTTGCTCTGACATAATATAGCTATACATAGTTTTTTTCCTAGCTAGTTTCCCTGTCTGGTGCTTGCTTCTATCAGTGCTGACTTTATAAACCCATGTTGGGTTTGCCTTTTTTTCAGTTGCAGTTATCTTTCCTGGGAAGTGTCTTCCATTGAGACTATTTGTGCTAGGACCTGGCAGAGAGTTGATTTGCTGTTCTTTATTGCCATCCCAGCTGTATCAGAAACTGAACCAGTCTGCAATTTTTCCATTCTTCAGGCTTTCTGGTCTCCCATTACAACACAAAGGCATTTGTTTCACTCATGACGAATAGGTGGAAAAGTATTTTTTTCCACCATTTGAGCTGCTTTTAACGGGTAATATGTGATCAATTGGTCTGAACAGTCAACTCCAGTTTTGTGTATGTGGTAATCAAGCACAACATCTGGTTTCGTTATTGCAACTGGCCCTTGCTGAGAACGCACGACATCACTTGTAGGGGATGTATGGCATGTTGAAAGCATCAATACATATCTCGTGTCCTTCCATTTCAGGCAGAGCAAGTGTTTCCTCTTTGTTGAAACTACTTCCTTTCCTTATCTTTTTCTTTACAATGATGCTTTGAGGAAGATATTTTCTGTTTGTCATACAGGTGCCCACTGCCTTTGTCTTGCGCTCCCCCAAGCAGTCAAACACAGCTGGTGACAAGTAGTAGCTGTCCATGTATAAAGTAGAGCCCTTATCAAAATAGTTATGAAGCAGTCTCTTGAGTAATGCCATTACACCTGGCTCTTCTGCCTTCTGTAAATAGTGTGTTAACTCATAACAACATTAATATGAAAGTCAAATACATTTTAGCCATACTACAAGGAAAATAAATATTCTGGTGTCTCAAAAAATTATACATGTAAGTGTAACTATTGTGTATAAATAAGATACTTGTGACACATGCAGAATGCGACAAGATGTGTAACATAGGAACGAATATACATGGCAGAAACGACTAAACCAAATGTAATTTCAAGTCTCAGCTGTATCACCAACACCCATCAAGCACTCAACATGATCATAAACCTGGCCAGCTGACTACGAATGAGGGGCATTCATCCTGTTTTTATGCTAGAGTTATCTGGATTCACAATTACACGGCGGAATTGGGGAGTCGCACAAAATTTAAAATTAGTTTAAATGTATGTCATATTAATTATAAAGAAAAAATATGAACACAGCAAAAATAATTTTACTTCTAAACACTTTTGTTTAGAAATGTGACGCAAAATAAAATCATGAAAATAACAGCTGACGCAGCCGTGTCTGTGAACGGCTTTTGATTGGTCCACATCATCAACTGGTATGGAAACGTAAACACTCACATTCCTTCATCGGCGAAAACACAGAACAGTGGTGAAACAATACTGTGCTTCGTGCATGTCGTAACGTATGATGGCATTGTCTGACAGGTACGTTAAAGCCCATCTGATAATTTACCGAAGGTAGACGTATTTATGATATGCTTATATCTAAAAAACAACGAATGTTACACTGTACCCGAAATGATAGGCGTATAGGTAGAACAGTACGTTATAGTGATGTATACAACCGGACTTAATGTGATTTTCCTTTTAAAGATTAGGGTAGTTATAATTAACGGTTATGGTAATTTTTTTAGGATACGGAGACACAATTGCTCACAATATAGTACTAGGGTGTAGTTTCAGAATCTGTTATCTATCCAGATTAGCGATAATAATGCAAACTGTGGCTTCGGTCTACATGTTTTTATGTAGTGTCAAACTGAACGAAAAATTATTGACTATATTTCATTTGTTTACATCGTGTTTATATATAATCTCAAATATAAACTATTTTTAGATTTTAAAAAATGCTAGTACTTTGGGAATTTGTTCAAGAGATTATCTAGAAAGGTAAATGTGGTTTTCTTAGCTATGTTGGAAGTTCTAACTTGGGTACTCAGATATTTGGCATTTTAAAGGAGATGAATTTGAAAAACTCATAGGAACTTCAGTTTCAACCCAAAATTTTAAAATATTAGAATGTGTAATTTTGTGATTAGGGTGAGTTAGGTATCAAAACTATGAGTATCAGACATGCATGTTGGAATTCATTACATTTTAAAATTAAATTGTACGAAGCTAATTTTAATGGTCAATGCCATACGAATATGGAGAATATCAATAATTGACATAAAAATAACATTTATAAATATATAGTAGACAAACACGAAGTTGGCACATAATCATGTCAATATGAAATAAAATAATCATACATGAAGTTATCGTTAAAATATTTCATGTCACGAGAGTTAACAAAAATCATCTTTGTGGATTCATTTTACCCAGCCAAATAAGAGTTAAGGCTAGCCTAAAGCAAATGTTGTGCATGATTGTGGTAGCTGTATTTGTACATAATGTTTGTAGGCCTCAGCATGACATACAAGACATTGTTTCTTAATTCTTAAAAATTCTTTTCATAGTAGGTCTACATACTTGAGATTACAGGTTAAGCCACAGGCCTGCAAGGCATGTTTGAAAACAAGTTTCCCCACTTTAGGACGCCTCTCTTTGCCATTACTTTCAATCAGAGAAAAACCCTAATGAAGCAAAAATTACAATAAACATTAAAATCATACCAGTTAGAAAAACTGCGTTATAGGCCTAAATGCTTTACCTACTTCATTGAACAGCAAAGCCTTCTGTTAAATACATTTTTAAAAAATGTGGGGTCGTGTCAACATTGAAAATATAATTTTAATATGATTATAATAACATTTGGTGTTTGCAATGTTAATATGTTTGCATCCAAGACAGCTTTAAATACAGACACATGGCATTGAGGTTTCATTACTGTTTCCTTAAGTTACATGCTTAACATAGATATAAATTAATCTCCAATAACATAAAATAAATAAACTATACATATCACAACCTAAATAGCTACAAATTCATTTTGTACATACGTCAAAATGATCTTCGCAACAGTACAAAGTATTGGTCATCGAAACATTCACGTCTCTGCGCGCAGCTTTCAACCATTTTTGTTGTATTTGCTTGGATTTTGGGACAGTTTTGAGACTGAATTAATGCTTGTATTTGTGCATCTAGGCACGAAACAACACTTATAGTCAGGCATTCTGCAGAGGGTTCTCTTTAACAATCGCACTCGCGCATCTGCTACTGCTGGCCTACTTCTACTATCTTCTTGTTTACCGGCTGATGATGTCGCAGCGGCAGCCATGTTGTGACATAGGGTTTCGGGGGCGTTTTGAATACACAATTTTTAAATGCCGATATTTACCTCAAATCAACTCCAAATTTAAAATTTCCACCTCCTATCATCTAGTTTTTTTTAACGCAGATTATGTTAATGTTCTCAGTACAATTTGTGAGAAAGGACCATTGGCACGAACTGCACGATGTGAAATCAGAAATTCGCCACGTCTGCAGCACAAATAAATTAGACGTGTTTTCTATTCTGAAATCCTATCGCTCGAGCGAATTTTTTTGCATTTACATCACACAATTCTAACTTGTGTTTGGCTGAAAATTATTTGCACACTTCGCGCTGCATCTGCTTTTGAACCCAGCATTAGATGATGGTCCTTTTATGCATAAAAATATTATTTGGTAATGTTGTTTTGTATAACTTACATGATTTTCAGTAGCTAAATTATATAAATATTGTATCACGGATATGTCACATAGAAAAGTGCCAAACTAAAAATCTATGTTATGAGTTCCTAAAAATTGTGCCAACACTTAGCACCCGGTTATGATTTTCCATAACTGAACAAGCCTCCCGATATTTCCAGTTGATGGATGCTCAAATATTATAAGTAAAAAAATATTTGTTTATATAATTGGTTACCTGCACCCGACACTTCAAAGTCTGGGTCCAGGTCAGAATCATCCAATTCTCCTTCTGATCCCAAATCAATAAAAGGTTTGTCAACAATGTCCAGATTTATATTATTATCTGAAGTATCCATTGTCAGTAAAACAAATATAATATCATTGTTTGCGCTTTTGCCGAAACTCTACACTAGTTTGTTTATAGCTACACGAAAACTACATAAAAAAAGTCTAATACATATGAGCAAGTAATTTACACTTCCTTACGTTATTTATAGGAACTTCTCACATAAATTAAAGAAAATTAAAATTAAAACTGTGTGAGGTGGCACATGGGTAACATGACTTGTATTTTGTAATCTCATACTTGTGCAAAATCTCTTGTATAAACATGACAACAAAATTCTCAAGGATTCTATAAACAAGACATTATTTTAAATAAAAGAAAATTAGAGTAAATACCTTTTTACCAACCTTTGATTTACACTTTACTGCTGTGTACACCATTATTCTGGGACCCTTATTATGCTAATACAGCCCACATTTGCCTTTCAAGATTTTCTTGCATATTGCAACATTTGTTTCTGGTCATTTTGGAAGTTTAAAACAAAGGGGGGTTTACTATACCAATCGTAGTCAGGCTGACTGCAGTGGTGCCACTGAGGGATGGGGTTGCCCATGTGCAGGCTCTTTTTTAATGCAAAGCACAAATGGTAGTGTATAATGTATGATTTTAAAATGAAGCCTGAAGATACAGCAGATAAAACTGCATCACATTACATGATGAATCTGCTTCTCCAATACTGTACCACAGATGACTATCATATGTGAGTATAGCAAACAATAAAAGGTGATGACACATCATGCCAATGTTGTGGACAAATATACCACCTTTATTAGTAGCATCACAATTAGGGATAAGGTACAGTATTCAGTGGGGATAGGGTACACTTTTTAGGTCCCATTTGAAAGTAATTTGAGTAGCCCTTTTACGACAGATCTATATGACACACATTCACCCTCTTCATATATTAGATACTACATACATTTCCTGTAGTACAGTCTTAAAAAAAACCGCATCTTCCTGGTGTGTGCACACGTTTGCATGCATGTGGGTGGGTGCATGTGTGCAAGGGTTCATGTATTTGCATACATGTGCTCTCCCTAGCTCTTATTTTCGTTTCTCTTATCTCTCGCCTATCTATAGTCCCATTCCTGTCCCACTTTCTTATCTTCCTTCTCTTCCCTCATCTCAGACTCCTCCATTTCCTATTTCTTCTTTGGCTCCTCTCCCACTGTCTTATTTCTCCTACCTATCTCTTTTACCTCTTTCTCTCTCTTATTTCTCTCTAAGGTCTTTCTTGCCCCTTCTGTTCCCATTTCTTTTCTTTCTCTCTCTGCAAACAACTTTGTCATATGACTGTAAACCATACTATGGTTGCATTGGAATTAGCAACTACTGATGGAAATTATGTGCTGTTGAGCACTGCCAAACTTTAACACATATGGTACTGTATTAATCAATTTTACATGATACGTATGCAAGTTTGGAAAAATGGTATGTTTTTACTTTGCTACAGCTGCAAAAATAATTTTACATAGTACAGTTAGTTTATCTTCTCTTAGTTGGCCACAATGACTGAAATATAGTAATCAATTGGATCTTCTTCTAACCCTGCATACTGTGATGACTTGGAATAAAGAAAAACACAAATATTATGACAAAACAAAATGTCAAATTTCAGTGCACAAAAGAACAACTTACCCTGCTTGTGATGACTTGGAATAATGAAAAACACAAATATTATGACAAAACAAAATGTCAAATTTCAGTGCACAAAAGAACAACTTACCCTGCTTGTGGTGACAATTAATAGCACAGCCCAGTATAAGCTGCAACAGGCGTCCCAATTCTGCAGCATCACACTTTTCTCCTGAAATAATTAAGATAATTTTACAATTTCAGATATCAATATTAATGTAAAAATTAATGTACAAAAAAGTTGGTAATTTCATTAAAATGTTAACTTTCGAATTATTACCCACTACCTTGAACAAACACTATTATAACCTTTACATGAACCACAAA
The DNA here is from genome assembly GCA_003012365.1 of Medauroidea extradentata. Taxonomy (NCBI): domain Eukaryota; kingdom Metazoa; phylum Arthropoda; class Insecta; order Phasmatodea; family Phasmatidae; genus Medauroidea; species Medauroidea extradentata. Next base: position 25,388 of record PNEQ01050961.1, read on the forward strand.
ATACAGGGAAAAAATTTTGCACGATAAGAAAATATTACAAAGAATATTGCAGTAACCACCAAAATTACAAAAAAGTTATCAAATCGGTTCAAATATACACTATTCCAGTACAACATAAGAATCTTGTTAAAAAAAAATTAAATTGGCAATAGAATTGCAATGTTATGTTGCATAGATTACAATAAGTATGCCTGTCCTAAGTAAAATTTCAGTCCATCCACCAAAACTTGAACCAACCTAAGAAAGGTGAACTGTTAATCTAGTCCTCAACAAATTTCAATAACCTGTTGCACATCATACAAAATTACTGTTAAAGTAATAGTTTGAAATTATTTCCTGATAAGGTCTCAAAATCTTACAGCTTGATCTAATTGAACATCTGTAACTAAATTGAAATTATTCATCAAAACAGATCATCACCTAACAGGAATATTTTTCATGAAGAATGTTAGCTGAAAAAACTTTGAACTGGAGTGACAATCTATTATTTATAACATAAAATGCTTTCTTTTTATAAATGTAACCTTAGATGCTATGATGCTGCTTGGAAATATTTGCTGGAAATATAATTTATACAACCACAAAAGCTTTCAGAAAGTTTCTTGGGAAAGTTTATATTCTCCTTTGTAAACACTTTAATCTTAATTTGCACATTACTATTCTCTAAAGTTTATGACTTCTCTTTTTGTTGACACTACTAAAATTTGCTGGTTTAGTTTTATCTTCTACACGGTTTTGTCCAATATAAAGACCAGAAAAAATATTGCTGTCACAATTTGGCACAAATATTTTTCGTATCAAGATCTATTAGCACAAGATGCCACAGCTTGCTTACCCATGTTAGTAACTTTGAAATTCCTACAGCATACTTTATAAAAAAGTAATGAACTGTGACCTGAGAATCAATCAGCAAATTCTAGACTTCACTGTTTATACAGCCAGCATATAATGAATGTACACCTGGTAAGCTATACACTTTTCTGGATCTCATAAAGAGACAAAATTTAAAACACCAACATAAACTTTTAAAACAGTTCTAAAATAATAACATTCTACTCGACTTGTTAACCTGAAGAATTTTAATAATAAATATCCAGCTGTAAGTGAACAAACACATTGCACAGGAACACAACAGTGATAAATTATAAAATGACACCATAAAAAGCACAATAAATGTTAACAGACTAACATCTGCGTACCACAACCAAAAAAAATTATATTGTATTGAAATCATGTTTGCAGAACACAAAACTGTAATGCCTTAAATTCAAAATGAAAATTATTGAATAATGAACATGCCAATTTTTCAAACAAACAGCTACCTATAAATAGAGTGTGTGTATAATACTCATGTGTAATATCCAATAATAAGAATTTTTACTGTCACTAACAACAGTTACTCAGTCTCCAGACAGCAAATAATATGGCATCAAATATAGAAAGTAATGAACAAGATTCCACAACCAGATAAAAATGAAGACAACTAAGAAGCAATGTAGACTACAGCAGTCACTTAAAACACTGACGATGATCATGTAACTATGAAATAAATTAGATCACTGAACTTATAACATATATTTAAGCCACCATTAATCCAGAAATTTTAAGAATAAAAATATAATATTGCTGGAAATATTGTGGGTGAAATACACATTTGAAATTCCACTGTGATGCTTGTGCTATAGCGCAAGGTAAATAGAATTCATGCTATAATAGCAAATTTGAAATTATTTTTTCTAAGAATTAAAAAAAAAGTAAAAAGTAAGAAAAACAATAGTGTGACTGATGCTGAGCCTTAAATATTTGTGTGCAACCACTGAAAAAGTACTAGTTCTCAATAGACTGCAAGTCATTTTCTTTCTTTTGAGAGAAAATAAATGTTAATTTTGCCATTTTTACCAATATTCACATAAACTTATACTAATTGTACAAGCCTCCAAAACACTCCAAAAGTAAATAACTGATTCATATAAATATGTAAAATTGTTTTTTTTTCAGCAGTTTTGAACAATAGTGTGTTGTTTAAAGTTTTATTTCTTTTGGAGATAATTAGGATTCTGTAAACTCTTACACTTAGTAGAATTAAAGAAATCTAAACAAAAAAAAAATACAAAATACAAAAATAATTTTAAAATAATTTTAGGTACTCTTGATTAAGGGTGTCCATATTAAAATATAACAAAAATCTGAAATAGTCTAGCAACAAATAAAAAAAAAATCACAATTTGTTGTTCTATGGAATGTCCCTGCAGGCAGATAACTGAGTACACAGGCTATCTATTATCCACGTCGTCTGATGTGAATGTAGGCAGGTACAACCCTAATGACACCTTTTGTTCAACGATTCATGACAGGCTCAACGTGAGTTCTTTGTATAAACCGTTTTCATTATTGTGCAAAGCCTCTCACTTAGACTTCTACCTCTATTCCACTTTGATTTGCCACTGCAGTAACGTGTCATTCATTCAAACCTGACTGGTTTTGCTTCAATGTCCTGTAGGGCTATCAGTTGCTGGCCACAAAATACTTGACTTCCACTAGTGTCCACTGCAGCTACTTCTGCACATTTACATTCACTGGCACACTCAGAAAATTTATGTCATGTGTCATCAAATGTTACTCTCTATACTCCTTGTGTCGTTAAATCCTGGTGTACTGCTCCTTGGCTTGGAAAGAGATGAAATCACACCTTCTCTTGCCGCCAATCTTGTGACTAGTTCTGGATGTCTTATTGGATTCGAAATTTGCTATATCAGTGGTAAGTGGGTTCCAGGCCCATTCTCATCAGTAGGCAGCACACATTGCCCTTGATAGATGTGATTTGTCAAACACATTCTTCAGTAATTCCTGGTGAATGAATGTGATAATGGTCACAGCTCCTCGCTGGTCACTTTGGTGATGGTTAGTAGTGAATTCTCTGCAATTACTGTTAGGCACGGATACCTGAATAGCTGCATATTTCCAGTGATGAATACCTCTACCCCTTCAACCTGATCTACTTCTTCCCAGAGAATATTTCATTAAAACATGTATCCACCTGGTCACCAGTGAAGAAGTGAGTCAGACTTGAAGAACTCAACTGAGCCGGAAAAATAACCAGAGAAATTCCAGCAAATTACATCCAGCGTATTTCAAATTACTTGTAAGTTATTACCCTGTTTATTAGTAACTTTTTTCTTGTCACATTATCTTCATTTAGAAAGTAATTTTTCAGAATAACTAAGAGTACTTTTTTATGATAAGCATTACTACTAATATTAATAGGTTCAAACTAACTATTCAATACGTTTTTTTTTCATATTGTCTCTTTCGTTGGCATACTAAGCTTTTTCTGCTAGTTGTTACTAAAAAGACGTAATTTACAAACCAATACTAGTAGAGACATAAATTCATACATATAGGTTATTAGTAAATTGTTGTGTCTAAATTTGTTTTTTGTCTATTTTAGTTATCTTGTTTTTTTATTATAATTATTTGCGTAATATGTTTGACATGCTTTACACGCTAATTGTAATGTCCAAGGTACATATAGTTGAAGTTTATAATACAGTTAATATCTATTTTATGTTCCGCCAACACGGCAACAGTTTGGAATGTAGCAGTCTGTTGTGATATTGCGGTGGCTTCTGTCCACCCCTGGCTCACATTGACAATAGCAGGTAGTAGCGACTGTCCCTCTGGCACGAGCTCCAGATGTGGGGGAAGACCTGACACTAATGGCCTAGCGGATTATAGTCAAGTTGCTACCAGCTCTAGGAGCAGGCACTTAAAGCTGTGTCACCTAAACGTGAGATCGTTGATACGTAGTATAGACGAAGTACGAAATATTATCAACACTAACAATTTCCATGTATTTGCTATATCTGAGACTTGGTTGCGGGAGCAGTTACCAACAGCTTTAATACAAATACCAGGCTATAAAATATATCGTAGTGATAGGATAAATGGGAAGTCGGGTGGTGGAGTTGCTATTTATGTAAGCACAAAGTTACGTTCCAAGCGATTCGTGGTTGAAAATATCTCTGAATCGAATATTGAACAGCTATTCATTGAAATAAAATATGAAAATAACGTAACTGTTGCTGGGGTTATTTATAAGCCACCTAATATTACGTACAAGGAGCTAGCCTTTTTTGAACAAACTATTGAAAACTTACTCACCCAATATGATGATATAATAATACTCTGTGATTTCAATATTAATGTGCTGAAGGAAAACAATACGGATGTGAAATATCTAATGGATATCTTAGAAACATTTGGCCTCAACAAATAGTTCAGTCACCAACCAGGATAACTCTAACTACCGAAACACTAATTGATCTTGCTATTGTGAAAAACGTCACCAAAGTTCTCGACACTGGTCAGTTTGAACTATTAGGATTTACGGACCACAATCTGGTTCACCTGACCTACACAATGTGTGTTCCACATCCATGGAATGAAATTAAAGTAATTCGTGATTATCGAAATTTGGACCCACAATTATTTGTACGTGATCTGAGACATATTACGTGGTCTGATGTTCTAAATGCCGATTCGATCGTTAAAAAATTGGAGAATTTTAACAGCATCATCATAAAACTGTTTGATCAACATGCTCCCAAAAAGACTGTCAGATACAAAGCACGAAACGCCCCTTGGATGACAACAGACATACGAAGGAAAATGAAAGAACAAAATCAGGCTAAAAAAACATTTCTTAAATCAAAGACCGAAGAGAACCATGCTAGCTATAAGGTCCTACGCAATGGTGTTAAGTACTGCATACGTAGAGCTAAACTACACTATTTCGCCGAACAAACAAATGCGCATAAAACCCCTAAATGTTAATGGAACGATCTAAAAAACTTTAATGTTACTCTTTTAACAACAACACAGAAATCTCATTAGAGTTACAAAAACCAGATGAACTAAATGACTACTTTATTAGCTCAATAAATAAATTCCCAGACGTGGGCGATACGAGTATTATTGAAAGCAAATTAGGCATTAATCTGGAAACTATTAAAGAATCAAAAATTTATAAATTAATTAACACTACAAAAACCACTGCCACAGGTGTAGACGATATAAATATACAAATGATAAAACTGTATACTCCATTCTGTGTTCCTCCGCGCCACAGGTGTAGACGATATAAATATACGAATGATAAAACTGTATACTCCATTCTGTGTTCCTCCGCGCCACAGGTGTAGATGATATAAATATACGAATGATAAAACTGTATACTCCATTCTGTGTTCCTCCGCTGACACATATAATAAATTTATCGCTTAAAAACTCTGTTTTCCCGCAAATATGGAAACATTCAAAAATTGTACCGCTTGCGAAAACGACAAAACCAAAGGAATTTAAGGACCTTAGGCCTATCAGCATTCTTCCGGTAACTTCCAAAATAATTGAAAAAGTGATACACGAACAAATAACCTCGTACATGGAAAGGGAAAATCTTGCTTATGAGAAACAATTGGGCTTTCGTGCGGGATATAGTACATATCATACAATGCTTGATGTGACGTTGAATATTTATAAAGCGATGGATGAATCTAAAATATCGATAGTAGTGTTCCTAAACTTCACGAAAGCGTTCGACACATTAGATCATTGTATACTATTATCACGCCTAGAAGAAATAGGTCTGTCCAGAGTAACGTGTGAATGGTTCCGTAGCTACCTGAGTGACAGACAACAGCAGGTATACTTTAATTCTAGTAACGGTCCATTGACCTCATCGAAACGAAACATTCGCGCAGGTGTTCCACAAGGGTCTATACTAGGTCCTCTACTGTTCTCTAAATACAGGGTGTTCCTAAAGGTTACCGACAAACTGAAACCACGGGTCGGGGGCACTACGCAGAGTCAGAAAAATATAGGAACCTTGGGTCTCCGATGCACCGTTTTCAAACTACAGCCTAAATACTGTAGCCAATAAGACGTGAGCGCGCGAACTCTGATTCGTGCCGCGGGAAGCGTTGTTGCCAGATCGTCGATATCTACTGTGATCATAGCTGGTTTAATTAGGGAAAGGCGAACCAAGTGTGAAGTCACTGCAGACAGCCGAAGCTTTAACTGCTGTTCGTGGCCTGGTGAGAGTGGTCCACTCCTGGCCCGGAGACCTCGGTTCGAATTACGTACAAGACACATTTTTGTTAAATTTGTATTTTGAAATCAGCGTCAGAAATAATAATCTGTTAAACATGCGTGTTCATGTTAAGTTTTCAAAAGGTACATTGTTTCATCCTATAAAAGAAAATAAATAATAAACAGATAAAATGAAAATCACCATAGCTGCTTTTTGTATGTAAAACAACAAAAGTGTTTCGAAGTAGAGACTGCATGAGATAAAAATGTTAATTTGGGAAATTGCTTTTGTGTTGCGGAAAAAGATTCAATTTACGTCACTTTGTGTGCTACTTGTATCTAATTACATTTCCACGAATAAGATAGCAGTGCACATAATATCTAGTGTGAACTGTCGTACTCGTGGCTTGAACTCACGTCAACGTGGATGAGGGCCGAGTGCGTGGACCATTCCACCACTTCACAGTGTGTGAAGTGAATGAACGCCACGAAGAAATTCACGCTAGCCGCTCAGAAAAAATCAAGACACTTCGTTCGGTGCGCAAATCGTTGCACTCTGGGTGATTCAGAAGGTGTGGAAAAAAAGGGGCGGGCGGGGGTGGGGGGAAGTGGTGTTCCGCTACGTGCTGATCAGAGGAGCAGCGCAGACTGCTGTGTGTAGTTGTCCACAGAGTCAAAAGGGATTCTTCTTGGCTAGCATTTGAACGTCTAGTGCTTTCGTTCTTGTTCGCTGATCGCATCGTGCAGTATTGTTCGTGTTATGGATGGCATCGGCTACACGA